>CM036549.1:11895175-11959579 GCA_020745685.1 Tautogolabrus adspersus | reverse complement strand
TCTGTTACTAACGATAGCAACTATGACATTACCCTCATCCCTCGCACTGTGCTAGGTCACCTACAGCAGATCACATCTATTTACCCAGTAGATGTTAGACCAGCCAGCATTCCTGAGAATGAGAACACAGTTGTAACACAGAGTACAGGCAAACAGGTAGATAGCAAAGCTAGTTCTCCTGACAGTCACAAAGAGGATCACAGACAACAAACTGCATCTAAACACGAGTTATGGGATCCTCCAGTTTCAGTCGATCACCTGACACCTGACCAACAACAGAAAGTGAAACAGATGCTACGAGAAGAATGTAATGCATTTTCAAAAGATGAGAACGATGTGGGATGCATTCCATCTCTGCAGTTAAAAATCAGACTGAGTGACACGACTCCAGTAAGACGCACCTACATCTCTGTTCCAAAACCGCTGCACAAGGAGGTGAAGGAGTATTTGGAGGATCTGCTGAATAAAGGATGGATTACAAAATCTAGGTCTCCATACTCATCACCCATTGTCTGTGTGCGCAAGAAGGATGGAAGTTTGCGTCTATGTGTGGACTACAGGGAACTAAACCAAAAATCCATCCCTGATCGTCACCCCATCCCTCGAGTGCAAGACATGTTAAACAGCTTGAGTGGCAGTGTATGGTTTTCAGTACTGGACCAGGGTAAGGCGTACCGTCAGGGTTTTCTTGAGGAGAGTAGCAGACCACTCACAGCCTTTATAACACCTTGGGGTTTGTAAGAGTGGGTCAGGATTCCCTTCGGCTTATCCTCGGCTCCAGCAGAGTTTCAGCGCAGTATGGAGGAGTGCCTCACAGGTTTGAGAGATGAATCATCACAGCCATATTTGGATGACAATCTTGTCCACAGTAAGTCTTTTGACGATCATCTACACGACATGAGAGAAGTGTTACGTCGTTATCAGGCACACGGAGTGAAGCTGACAGCTAAAAAGTGTGAAGTGTTTAAAGACAGAGTTAGATTCCTCGGAAAGATTGTATCAAAAAATGGCTACTGCATGGATCCAGCCGAGATAGCACCAGTGCAAGCACTTAAAGACCGCAAGCCTGAGACTGTTGGAGGAGGAAAATGTTAGGATTCCTATCATACTATCGCCAGTACATCCCCAACTTCTCACGCATTGCTAAGCCACTGTACAGCTTGCTTGCCAAAGAGAAGAATACAAGTAGTAAAGTCAAAGAACAAAGTGTGAGTAGGAGCAGGGGGAAACACAAAAAGTCAGATCAGTTACCCTCAAGCCAGCAGATCACCTGGAAAGAGAACCACCAGGAAGTGCTCTGCAAGCTTTTAAACTACCTGCTAAGTCCACCTTTCTTAGGTTACCCTGATTTTGAAAAGCCGTTCGTGCTGCACTGTGACGCCTCACAAGAGGGGCTCGGTGCAGTACTGTACCAGAGACAACAAGGCAGGTTGGTGACCAGGTAAAAACCCATGCACGCTTGGTCCTTTGTGTACAAGTGTGCAACATGTGGTTACTAAACCACAAAGAGGGACACGATTTTTCACAAGTCAAAACGTTTTTTTAGATGACGTTATGTTTACCATCTTATCCCCTGTTGAAATGATTCACCCACAGTGAAATAGCCTACACATTCTGAACAGCTGTATTCCTTCTGTATTTCAGGTTGATGAGGATTATGGTGTTGACTGGGAAGGACCACATACTCCCTGTGCATCTTATGTCAGTGTACCTGAGATCCAGCTCCTGTGCCCATTGAGTGAACAAGACCTTGCGGCCCTACCAAACCCCAACGTTCCTTTCAGTCAAGCATTGGCAGTTTATCTTGAAACTGTTCAGACCCTCAAAGTTATGTTGAACCCTGAAACTTAGGTCAGGTACCATTTTCCTTGTTGGAAAAAAACATTGAATGCATTCACGTGACCACTATGATCTCCGTGCACGTAATGAAACTGCTGAATTATGTTTTCTGTTAGTCAGTATGTTGTTCTCTGCTCTTTTGTTCATGGTGTCATTACATTGAACTACACATAACATTTAAATAAAGACAAATATTCTCATTATAGCGTTGTATAGCGGACTCTCTTGCTTTGTTGCTATTGTAATTAATTCAGTCACATACATGTGCAGTTGGTTAAATTGATGCACATCTACTTCATTGTTTTATTTATATTGGCGTCTTGTGTTTTAGAACGAGCCTGATGACTAGGCCCAAGATATTTAAAAAAAAAGCCAAACAGCATCATCCTATGTCAGATTACTAAGTAAAACTTGTTAAACGTACACTAAAGCTCTAGTTGGAGTACAATAAATAAATACGCATTGTACAAATTTCAAAGTATTTCAGTTTATTTTGAATGACCACTGTTACAGAAATGTATTTAATTCCAGAGCTGGTTAGATAGTTGCTACTGCTTCATTACAACTCATGCACGAAACATACTTGCAGTAAACAATTCTATAATACTGTTACTGCTGAAGGTTTAGATTTAGTGAAAATGTAGGGTGCAGTTTCTCTCAAATCCACCCAAATAGCCTCCCTATTACATTTCTTTTAAAAATGCTCAGCATGCACATAGGGCTATAATCTAAATACTGATCTCCACAGGGACAACAAACAAACAAAACACTTTAAATGTACAATTTTAGTTTTCAGCTTAAGTTTGGCCAAGCCAAGAGATATGGTGGTTACACTAAAACAAAGTTGACTATGGCACATCACTGCACATCTGGAGAAATCCAGCATTTGTTAAGTTACTGCAGGTCTATGAGACTTCTTCTCAGGTATGCCAGTACATCAAGCTGAATATGGTGAGGCTGGGAAACTAAAAAACGATTCAGGACCTTGACAATACAACAGTTCATACAATCACAACCAAATTTGATAGATAAGATAAATGAATAGCTGTTGAAATACTTTTTGTGGTGTCATGTTACCCTGCTCCTAAGTAGACGTTTCTGTGTAGTCTGAACGTACACTAACACCGATACAAAATCTTTTGAACTTGACAAAAATTAACTGATTTGATAAACGTCCCATGTTACAAACCCTCCATACCTACATTCATTATAGCTACCTACAAAAGTACCTTGCTTCAGTTGTTTTGTGTTTTTAAAATCTGCTTTAGGTAAACAGTGTGCCTAAAAGCAACAAACAAACAGAACATTGTTACTTCCTATTAATATTTACCATTTTGAGAAAGTAAAGGGACGAGTAAGAAAGCTGAGCACTGAGTTAGAAGAGAAGGATTACATCTAGAGTCACAGCAATATTCCAACATCAAACACAAACACGGTCTCCACCAAACATCACTGCTCAAATCTGCTCTCCACTCCCCGAGAGATTAGATCTGAGACAAAATTTTCTGCCCATCATCCCATTCTGGAGCGGTCCTCTAAAACACAGAACTGTTGAGGTGGAAGGGAGGGGGCAGTGTGCCCATCCTGAGTGTAGCGATGACTGCAATTAATACACTGACCCAAATATACAAAAAACTGGGGAGACCAAGAAATAGAACGCTTACTGGTCTGTTATAAAATTCAGGATATTCTTTGGCTAGAGGATTGTTAAGAGGATTGTTCTCCCTCTGAGAGCAGTAATTTGCTGATACACATTCCCCCAACCCATTAACATAGAAACATTTCTTTTTTTGGTAACGAGCGACTCATGTAACATTGAGTCCATCCTAAACAAGACCAAAGCCTGTGTCGGTAGAGTTGAGGCAGGCTTGAATGTCAGTAACAAAAGCTTCATAGTCATGATAGTGTGCAGGAAGACGGAGTGTTTCAAAACCCGTTGAAGACTTGGGGAAGTCACTGCTGACCACTTCCAGCGTCAGTTCACTTGGCAGAAGTTCCCATCCGGTCCAGAATTGGAGGAGTGCTTTGAGCTGTGCACAGGAAGCTATTAAATGAGAAGTGATACGCGTTAGCCTAGTTGGTCCTCTTTTGTATTAAAAGTACACACTTAAAATGTAAAAAAAGGGTTTGGATGACAGGCATTCAAAAATGTGTAATCCACAGGATAGTATGATGTTAGAATGTTTATCATCCTGTATTTTGTTGTTGTGTAAACTACAGTACTCCTTGAAGTGTTTATTACACAATCTGTAATTTCCTGCCACTCAATTACTGTGTTCACTAAGGCTACATCCCTACATGTTTTAATTTTGAAACAAAAACGATCTCCGTCCACTCAAGCGTTTAGTCGCCATATCAGAATTGAAGCGAAGAGTAAACATAGCTAAAGATAATATATACGTTTTTAAACACAATCGCTGTAGTGTGGATGTAGCCTAAGCTTCCCCGCCCAGAGGACTGTCTACCCCAGCTAACAAAGCCACCCCAGCCCCCAAATTAATTTCGAACAGTGTGTCTCAAAAATAATACATAATTAAGTTAAGGACAGGAATATTCATGGCTATGGATAGCAAACGACATAATTGACATATTAGACGAAATGTGTGTGTAGTTTAACAGCCCAGAAAAAGACTTAATTACTGTCCTTACCATTTTCAATGAAGATTCGCAGGTATCCTGCCACTCTGCATTTGTCCTCCAAGCAGCATTCTTCCTCATCTTCCTCATCTTCCTCATCCTGCATGGCCGGCCACATGATACTTTGTATGACTGACTGTAAAACAAGTCATGAAAGTAATCTTTTAGTGCACTTTTACATAACTAAAAAACATTGAACCTGTAGTTGACATGATGTTCTTGTGTTTAAGAGGAATTATAACATTGCTGCACAACAGAGGAGACAGACAAAGGATCCATTTTGCCTCTTTTCCCTTCAAAAGTGTGGACATCATACTTACATGAGAACTCAGAGCAGCCTCTGAAATCCTCGGTAAAAATGTGGGAATTATGTCTGCTCTCTCCTTTAGAAGGGGCCAAACCATGGTCTCCTTCAGTCCTTTTCTCAGCTGCTTAACCTGACGGCTTGTTCGTGAAATCACCTACAATCCAAAAACATCACACAGCATAAAAAGCAAACTTTTTGACTTATTGTATTATTCCAGTTTATACAGAGAAACACGTTTTTCATTTGAACTATATGGAGCAATTGCATTATTTTCTGTCCCACAGCAGAATGAATTAAAACATTTCAACCTTCTAGTGCATGTACAGAACACACATTATTGAACACAGCATTACAATTGTAGTTTCAAAGAAGTAGCTTGCACGTCACCCACAGCATGGAATAAAAGTCGTTCATGCAGCCACTTTCGGTTGGTTTTAACCAACCGAAAGTGACCAGGTAGGTCCCAGGACATGGCGAGTTCAAAGACAGCTTTCTCTTCCTGTTTTGTCAACTCAGCACTGCCCTCCAGCTAGATAACAAAATGCAATACTAGTGACTTGTGTGACATTCCAACAAACAAAATGCTGTAATTACTTTTATATCAGGTTATGATAAAATTGATGCATGTAATTTTGTGACATCACGAGTCCTTAATATTGTGGCCGATATAAAGTTGCTGAATAATATTCCACACAGCAGAGTATGGTTTTAAGGTTCTTTAGTTACATTTCAGGTTGCATCACATTATCTTGTGAGACAGTCTGTCAGACTGTCTTGGCGGTTTTATAATGCAAAGAAGTCTGTTTGAATAAAATCGTCAAGCCTCTTTGATTAGAATTATGTTTTTGAATACATTTCTTCGTTTGGACGTTTTAAACATTTTTGGGTGTAGTTTTCCTAAAACATGAAACAGACGAGCAGGAAGAACGCCTTAGATTCAGGTTCTGGGTCATTATTTTTTACATTAAAGTTCAAGTTATAGTAGAGAGAAGAAATAATTAATAAGTTTAATTTCATGAAGATCATAGAATATCTTCAGTCTGAGTTTGTGAACAGCAGCCGATGTGATTCAGGATTCATTAATAAATGTCTGAGTTACAATGACCGCTGAGTTCATTCAGTTAGGCTATGAGATTTGTATAGGAGGTCCAGTGTTCATATAAAGCTGATCTCAGTCATTTATTATCAAAAGCTGTAATCAGAAAAGACTTATATAATTATCTATATATAAAAATATAATATATATGAATATAACATATTACTAAACTTAAGTAACTGGGCCTGACTAAACAATAAATAAGGCGCACTGTAATTTGACATTTGCTTGTGAGGGAAGCGCCATCTCCTGGCGATATCCTGAAATTAAATACATCGGCGTGTTTAGGCACACCCCCAAGGAAGAGGGGGGCCCTTTCTTTGCCTGGGAACTGGCTTAATTTGACAAATAACACAACCAAAATTCTTACCAACTGGATAGTGGTACGGATGTCAATATCAGGGCAATCCTCAATTTGGATTGTTGTGGATTCTGGTGATCCCCCAAATAAGACATGAACTATTGCAGGACTAAGGCCAGATACACATGGTCCACTGTGTAGGAATGAATGGCCCATCATCCTTCCTAAATTGCCAATAAAAAAAATTATTTCATGCTTTTAATCGTCAAAGAAAACATCTGAATAGTCTATAACTGATTAGGGCATGTGTCCACTGCGTTTTTTTCCTGACCGTCAGTGTCTTTTTTTCAGTTGTTACCAATGACAAATAATAGTTACCTGGATGTAATTCAGAGTGTTTTCCAATATTAATGTCCCTAATGTTAGTTAATTGCTGAATAGGCGCATCATCCCAGTAGTATTCTGTCAGAAAAAAAATGCACAGTAGGCACTCCTCTTACCTGCCACAAGGAACATGTCACTATCAAGTAGTAACTGAGCGGTTGATGGGGTAAGATGATCGGGTTCTCCATCGAACATCCTTGTTATGTTGGTGTTCCCTGTACAGAATGCAGTGGGGTTTCAAATTTAAAAGCAAGTAGTGAGCAACCTCTTTAAACAAGTCCCCATTGCTCACCACAAACCATATACATGTTTGGCCGCAACATACCAAAATTTATGTGAAAGCCAAACTGGAGGAGGGTCATTGCTTTCGAAAGGAAAAACCTGTTTACTCCCTCTCCAACAGCTGCATCCCCTAGGGAAAGAAGTTGCATGTTTTGAGTAAATTGTATGGGAAACCATTTTTATATACGCTGACACACCAGCAGTACCTTCCAATTTACAGCTGAGAGGACTAGCCCACTCCGTCTTTGAAGCTTTGTAGAACGAGATTAGAGATCTCTCCTGGTCTTCCGCTGAATCCCGCAAGTCCATTCTAAGCAGGAGCGCCTTTTTGTTTTCACTTTCAGACAGTAAAATCGACTTGTAAAGCTTTGCAGCTTTATACACATCTGATTCAGACTTCCAATCTAGAGTAAAGATACAAAGTTGCATTATTACACAAATTTGATTAAAATACTGAGAGGCAAAGACAAATTCACAACTTTGGTTATTTCTACTGTTGGTTCTCCCTAGCGGTGAATTTCCTCCACCTGAATCAAATGGCTCCACTCTTAATTTTTTGTTTTTTGTTAGTTACGTTTGGGGTCAGACATTATCATTTCAATTTGATTTGGTTTATTTTACAAGTACACTTTCATTTGACTTATTTATAAGTCTACCTTTAGTTGAACTAAATGTATGATCATGCTTAGTTTTAGTCTAACTTTAGTTGACTTTAAATAGCCTTGGTCATCATCATTTTTTAATTATTGTTTATGTTTGTTGCAGATGCATCATGAAATGAGGTTGCGTTTTGGCCAGGAATTGGAGCTAAATCTTCAAGATGCCGTCAATATGATGACACCCAACATTATAAGGGTGGCTCGTAGTGGGAGTCAGAGGGGCCTCCTGTCAAGCTTGCTGGGAACTGAGACTAACAAAGATGGTATGTTACATGCACACATGCACGTGCACTCTCTCACACACATTTGTATTAATAAAACTACATGATTTTTAGCAGAGATTTATTTATTCTGAAATTACAGGCCTGGAAAATGGTAAAAATGGTAAATGGACTTGAGCTTATATACTTTCAAAAATACTGCGTTTGTAGTGATACCACATATATGAGCTTTTACACCACATGTCACACCATGTCACACCTACCCATACACCCCCATTCACACACTGATGGCAGTGACTGCTATGTAGTGAGACCATCAGAAGTAACTAATCCCATTCATAAACATTCATACGCCGCAGACGAAGCAGCGGGAGCAATTCGGGGTTAAGTGTCTTGCCGAAGGACACATCGGACATGTTGCTCGCAGGAGCTGGGGATCGAACCCTCGACCTTCCGGTTGAGAGATGACGACTCTACTAACTGAGCCACAGCCGCAGAGTGCAGCAATACTGGTTCTGCCTGCCCTATTCAAGGAGAGCTCCAAGTTTCTGTACTGTTTAGACGAGGTATGTGTTGAATGTTGACATTGTCATTGACATTTTTCTTATTGTCAATTACCCATTGCTTAAATTCTATCAGGAGGTTCCTTACATTATGTTTCTTTTTCATAGGGACCAGCAAGCTTATTCCCAACCATCACCGTCCATGATGCAGGGAATCCCCTCCTTGCTGAGAAAGCTTCAATAAAGATGGATGGAGTCACCATCACAAGTGGAGAAGTGGATGTGCCACAGGCTCTGCAGTGTCTGCTTGAGGTGTATTTCCTGTTTCGAGTGGAGTACCCCAAACAGATGAAACACACACTCTCATTTATAGAACATTCAAACTAGGAAATGGTAAGAAAGGAGTGTCTATACCTGTTCTCAAGATGTACAATCAGCTTTCACAGTAATTAATGAAATTGATTTAAATAGTTGTTTTAAAGGAAATGTTTGCAAGGATTAAAAATCTTAGGCTGATTGTTCTTTTGTTTTTGCTGCTTGAATTTAATCTGTCATTTGTATTCAGTAACATTTATTGGTAATTACAAATGTTGAGGATTGCCCAGTGACTTTTCATATTTAAATCTATCTATCTAATCCATTTGAACTGAAGTTGGAATTGTATTTTTATTTTATATGTGGTGCTATTATATTTTAATGACTGTGTGCATGGACAGCGATTAAATAAAAAAACATTATCTGTAGAATTCAAATTTGAATTCATCTTTGTTGAAGATTGTTGCCTTGAAGCAAAATGACTTTCAGTTAATGACAGTGGTGCTGCCTTGTTAAAGTCCTTTATACAAATAAAATGTTTTGATGAAATGAATCTGTTTTTGTTGGATATTTCCTTATAGTAAAAATCTTTAAATTGGGGCATTTCAGCCCAGTGTCAGTTTAAAGTGGATGTAGTCCATGATTTACATTGTGTTTCGTACTGTTTTTATGTGGGGCAACTACTTTGTTATGTTAAGTACAGTCAATTTGAAACCACCTCTCTTTTTCTTCAATTAACAATAGGTTGGTAGTGGCAAATAGTTTACTGTATGTTATTGATTGATTGATTTTAATAATATTTAGTTTGAATAAGTGGTAGAAGTTAAATCAACTTCATATCATGGTAATTCCACAAAATGTGGTCAACCAAGGCAGTAATGCATAAAAAGGTATAGAAAATAGTTTGAAGCCATTAAAAGGTTCTTTAAAGAACCATTTTGTTTGGAAACAATCATCCCCACAGGTTTTTTGTTGCTGGGAAAAAAGGGTTCTATATAGAACCCTTTTGTGTATCCACAAAGAACCCTAAGGGTTCTTTCAAATGAACCTTAAGAAATGGTTCTATATAGAAACTTTTGAGGGTGCCAAATACGTACCAAGCTATAGAACCCTTAAAGGTTCTATATAGAACCACTTGTTCTTAGTGTGTACACACATAACCTGCCACTGCAACACAAACAGAAATTACAGGAAAAATAAGTAAGCTGCTTACCTGTCCATGAGTAGAACTGCAAGCTGGTAATCCAACTTGACACCCGCTATCTCGCAGGTCTCTCCATCTCAGAAATGCTTCGCCAATATTTGCACATGTTTTATTTCGTTTGTTGTCACTTGCTCTTTTATATTCTCGTTTAGATGCATCTGTCTTCCTTTTTTTAGATTATTTGACCGTGTATGCAGTCGTTGCTAGCGCTGGTATTGCAACTTTACCAGCTGGAATCTTCGCCATTGTGTTTACTTCATGGTGGACGTAAACGTCAACTAGCTTTTCCTAACAGCCAATAGGAACGCCCTGATCTGAAATGCGCTATGATTGGCCAACAAGTACAGGTTTATACAGTTTATACTACATATTAGCTGCTCTGTGGTAACCATGGACACAAACAAAGCAGCAAGAATGCAGCAGAACAGAATGTCTGGGTTGCTTGGCAACCGTCTAGTTTCATTTAAATTGTGAAACTAGTTGAGTTGGTGGAGTTAAAAAATAACCTTATTTTGCTTGTTTAACCGTTTTACTTGTCGGTTATGGAGTGGGCGCAAGAAAGTGAGGATGATTTGTGGGAGAACTTTGTTCTCCCCCGAATAATGGGGAAAGACGGAGATTTCCTAAAAGAAATCGACGAGTTCATTCAAGAAAGGAGGGCAGAGAGAGAGCAACGTGAGCTAAAGGGTGAACAGCAACTTCAGCTTCAGGTTAGCATTGATTATTTCTGGTGACTTTTCAGGACATGATTCAAAGTTTCCCCTCTCGTCTTGGTAAAAGTCTCATCTGTTGTTCTGGTTTTTCACCTCCTGAACTCATGGTGAACAGCCGGCAGAGAGAGAGCAACGTGAGCTAAAGGGTGAACAGCCGGCAGAGAGAGAACAACCATAAGGCTGCTGCTGCTGCATGTAAACACGCACATTTTAAACTGGTAAGTGACAACTAGTAGCCTAGACATTACATGACAGTGAGGGAAACATGAATCCAGTAGCCTACTCTACACCTGCCTTGCCTTTGTACCTGTTCTAACTGTTAGCTGTAACAAAAAGCTATTAGCAGAGGTGGAAAGAGTAGCCTACTAAAATATTCTACTCAAGTAAAAGAAGTATTACTTTGACGACATTTTACTTAAGTACAAGTAAAAGTACCAGTTTAAAAATGTACTCAAAGTAAAAAGTAGCCTAGCTTGATTGAAATGTACTTTAAGTAAAAGTTACAGTTACTTTTTTTAACAGCTGATCTCCTGTTTAGTGCAAAAAGGCTTTTTCAGAAACTACTGAAACACTGCGCGGAATGCCGTTGTTAAGGGCAAATGGCGACCATGCACATCTTTTCTTTAGTTATTAGACACCTGCAGCGGTCTCAACTGATCAGATACGATCAGTGCACATAAAGGTAGACGCGGTGCTCATGTAAGCAGGACGGCAGCGCTGTAACTTAATTTACAAGTGAAGTGACTGTATACTGACATGATCAGAATCTTATGTTAAGAAAGGAAATGTGTTTTCTACACATCCCAAACGTACCACACGAGGTCCATACAGTGAAATCTGTATAATATATAATCATATTTGCTGCACACAAACCTTTAGAGTTTGTGTAAACAGCTTCTCTAATCTTTAAAGTTAAGAAGACCTTCATACAGCGATACAAATCAATCAACAAGATGAAAAGCTTTCACATCA
The DNA here is from genome assembly GCA_020745685.1 of Tautogolabrus adspersus. Taxonomy (NCBI): domain Eukaryota; kingdom Metazoa; phylum Chordata; class Actinopteri; order Labriformes; family Labridae; genus Tautogolabrus; species Tautogolabrus adspersus. The sequence continues at coordinate 11,948,146 of CM036549.1, read as the reverse complement.
TTTATAATAATGTAATGATCGTAGGCTCTGGGCTTAACAATAGGCTATCACACCCTTAAATAGGTACAATATAAACATTTAGACTCAAAGAGTTCAAGCTAAGCTTGGAACAATTAATGATTATAAAGGAATATCATTTATGTGCTTGAGTGGAGAAGTGAAGCCTATATTGGAACAGCTCAGACTCAGCTTTTGGGGACTCAGATTCTACTTTGATGAGTCGGACTCGAGACTCGAGTTTCGATGACTCGACTCTGCTCTGTAGGAGGTTCACAAAAGATGGGCAGACCAAGCATGACAATTTGTCCTCAAAGTACAAGAGTCTGACTCTGACTCCTCAGACAGACTTTGCTCACCAAACACACTAAATGCTTTGATAAAGTTTGAACCACTGTCTGTTGTGCTTCTAACTACTTTCCTCTTATTTTGTCATTTTGACAGCGACTGTTATCAAGGGCACCTGCTAGGACATCAAAGGTGTGGGACCCTTTCAACCTTTGGCAAGATTCGGTGTAAATAAAAAGACCCTCACAAATGAAGATAATCATGAGCTTGTCAACCTTTGTCTGTTGCACACGTATGTTTGCACCTACATCACATCACTTTGTTTTGCTTGCTTGGGGTATCTGGTGGTTCTAGGGTTGGCTTCTGTGTTGCCAAAAAGTCACTGAAGGCCTTCAGCTTTGATGGATGTTTCCTCTGTGAACAAAATGTTTACATCATTATCAATGTTGTGTTCGTTTAAAAGACTGAATTAGAAATATTGACATTTATAGATAAAAGGTTTTTTACACGCATCGCATTTTTGTCTTTTTACATTTCATAGTGCACAATTCTTGTTCACAGAGACCCCTGAAGATATGAACAAATCACAATTCTCCCTCCTCCCCATTCCCTCTCTGACCTGCACTCACTGCTCCGGGACTAACCGGGCCTGAGCATGGTTACCTCTTGTACATGACGTCGTAATACAACACTTGCTTGGCTTTACGTGATCATGAAGCGTGCTTTGTTTAAAAAAGTAAAGGGACGCGTGGCTGAGTCCACATCCGCACATCGGAGAACAACACAGAGAACATGACAGTTACTTTACTGACTTTGTGACTTATTTTTAGTCGTGTAAAATGTTTCTACTGTAAAAAAGTCAGGGTAGCATGTCAGCTCACACTGTATGACTGAATCGTTTTTGACGCACAACCAGACCTTGCAATTTAGGTGCTCACACTGTACAACCCGATTGTCAGGCACGACCAGAGAGCTCACACTTTACGAGGGAAATCGGGACGGAGCGCTGACAATTGTTGATAAAGACGGCGGTTGGTGAAAGAGAAGGAAGTGGAAGTTGTTGTAGGATATAGAAAAGTTGATACAATTGTAGAAAAATGGATACAGTGTTTCAGAAAAGTGCTGCACTGATGATCTGTGCCGTCCTGTATACCGAAACCTAAAAGAGAGATACACTGATAAAAATGACATGGGTTTTTAGTCAGCTGAACTAGTGAAATAATGTTGGGTAAACTTCTTGCCCACTACAACAAAGGAATATGAGTAACAACAACTTCAACTTAAAAAAATGAGTCAAAACTCATAATTGTATGTCTAGTTAACTTAAGAAAATGTGTCGCTAACGGATCTTACTTAATATGCATGCGCCTGCATTATGACGTCATGACGCTCTATCTAACGGACTCAAATTTTGAAGAGAACTTGGCAACCATCTTTTCAGGAGCTGCAGTACGCGCCACTATCAAGTAAGTATCTGAAATGTATTTGTATTAGTCGATTGTTGTGTTATCCTAACATTAATCATATAATATATGTCTAAGACGATATTTTCCCGTTACTTTTATCAACAATTTTTACCTGTTTGGACTAAGTTACCATGGTAACGAGTAAGCTAGCTCGAGTGAGCTAGCTAACGAACCGTTAACTGAAAACTAAACGTTAACTAAAAACTACCCGAAAGCCACTTTCACATTTAACATGATAAAATATGAGTGGTTTGTATGAGTTTGATGGGTTAATACGTTTATAATTGTAAGTATTCATTCATTCATTCATTAGTAAATAGTCATTGAAGATAACCGCTGCTTTTGAATGCAGCCATATCCGGCTCGCGGTGATTTGACCGAGAATGCGCAGAGTTTCAGATGACCGCCTGACTGTCGCTTGCTCGGTGAAAGTGATGTTTGATTTGAGTTTTTATTAAGACTGATTTGTGTCTTTAAGATTCACATTGTCTTTTAGATTCACACTGCTCCTTGACTCAGGCACTTTCCTGCAGCGCCTTTGCATCCGTGCCTCTGCTCCCATTAACTCTGTAATTCCAAAAGCAATTGTTTTAATTACGCAACATTGAGGGTCCCTTGCTAACCCTTTAAATAATGCTGCATGTCGTGTGTGTTTTAAATAGTCATTGAAGATAACCGCTGCTTTTGAATGCAGCCGAAAGCGGCTCGCGGTGATTTCTTTGCAGCAGTTAAACCAGAGAGCCAAATTCTTTTCTCATGTACAGACATAGCGACCTGGGAGTTATCGTTTAGTAGGCACATTAAAGGACAACATGGAATCTCCTTACCGAGAATTTCTGAGAGTGAATTTGTAACATGTAACCGAAAGGACTGCACCTCAGGACACTCCCAGAACATATGTGTAAAGGAACCTAGACAACCTTGTGAGCAGAATTCACATAGAGGAGATGGAATTAACTTAAGCCTGTATCTAGTTATAGGAGTAAAATAAGTCTGGTGCACAAATCTTAGATGAATGGATTGGTGGTTAGGATTTTTTGAGGCTTGTTTAATATTCCTCCAGATACTTTCCCAAGCTATCTCAGGGGAGATGGAACTATATTCTTTTTGCCAACTTGTTTGAATTGGAAGAGGTTTATCAAGACTTTTCTTTATCTGGGAGTACAACGTTGATACAGTTCCTTTGGTCGTGTTGGCATTATATAGTTGGTTTGTAAGTTCGTGTTTAGGTAGTTCAGAATTCCATGGTACTCCGTACGCCTTCAAGGCGGAACGGAGCTGCAAGTATAGAAAGAAGGAAAAACCAGGTAAGTTATACTGTTTCTGTAATTCTTGGAATGTACAGAGACCGTTAGCATTAAACATTTGTCCAAGTAAATGAATTCCATTATTTGACCATATTGGATAAGCCAGTGTCCGACCACCGAGCAACAAATTATGGTTATGGAATATTGGGGTATAATAGTGCCACTTTTTATAAAATTTTGTGTGCTTTGTCGCTGGTTTCCATGTAGTCAAAACATTTGAAATTATAGGATTAAAACGCATTTTGGCTTGTTTGAGAGAGACTTCTGCATAAATTAAGTCTTGTAGTCTATGTGGAAATACCAAATTATCTTCTACAGAACGGCAAGATGTAAAATTTGTGGGGTCAAGCCAAGCTTTTAGAATGCGCAGAACGAAAGACCAGTAATACACTTTAAAATTGGGGACCCCCCATCCTCCTACTGATTTTACTTTCTGAAGAGTTGTAAGTTTAATCCTTGGTCTTTTATTGTTCCAAATAAAACCAGTAATTAAACTGTGTAATTTATCCCAATATCCGATCAGAGGATTTAGAGGAAGCATGGAGGCAAGGAAGTTAATTTGAGGTGATACCATCATTTTTATAATTGAGATTCTGGCATCAAAAGATATAGGTTTTGATATCCACTTGTCCAAGTCTGTTTTAATCTTATTGAAAACTGTGGTGTAATTTTTATTGACAGTCATTTCTAAAGTTGGAAAAATATCCACTCCTAAATATTTAAATTGATTAACAGTCGGGATATCGAATAGGTTTAAATCATCTTTAAGGCTACTTAAAGGTAAAAGAGCAGATTTTTGCCAGTTTATTGAAATAATATAATAATAATTTACTGAAATAATATTAAAATCTGAAAACAGCTTGAGAATATGATAAAGAGATTGAGAAAGCTTACCTATAAAAATAAGTACATCATCTGCATAAAGAGATATATGGTGGAGTTTATTGTAATAGGAATGATATTAGTGGATTGACGTACTTTTTGTGCAAGCGGCTCGAGAGATAAAACAAAAAGTAAGGGCGACAGCGGGCATCCCTGACGAGATCCTCTGGATATGTAAATATATTTTGAGCAGGTCTTGCCTGATAGCACCATTGCACCTGGGTTGGCATAGAGAACTGTAATATATTTAATAAATTGTTTGCCAAGACCCATCTGGTCTAGTAAGGTCCAGAGGTAGTCCCATTCGAGTCTATCAAATGCCTTTTCGGCGTCGAGAGATAAAATTCCACATGAGGTCAGTAAGTCTGAAGAATCAGGAGTTGAATGTAAAATATGTAATAGTCTTCTTAAATTATCAGAACTAAAGCGGCCTTTCACAAAGCCCGTTTGATCACAGTGGATAAGTTTCTCAAGATATTTGTTGAGCCTGCATGATAATACTTTAGCATATATCTTCATATCTACGTTAATCAGAGATATAGGCCGGTAACTGGTGCATAATAATGGATCTTTATGTTTTTTAAGAAGAAGGGAAATTAGTGCTGTATTTGTTTGCTTTAGAAAAAAAACCTTTTCAATTGATTTATTTATCATTTCCAAAAGTATGAAATATGTATTTATTATTTGTAAATGTTTTCTTGAAAATCCACTCAGTTTAATAGAAGTTATCACTGAAATTCATGCCGTTATTTACCGTTATTATTGATCCTCGGCCGTTGTTAAACTGCACGTTTTAGATGCGCGACAACAATGACGTCACTGTCAGCGGCCGGCGAGTGAGCGAGTAGTGTCCGAAATGTTTTTTAATTTTTCTGAGTGAGTGCACTATATAGTCCACTGCATTAAACTCACTATATAGTGAGTAGGGAGTAGGGAATAGGGAGTGATTTCGGACACAGCCTTAGTGTTCCTTCCCTCTTGTCGTCAGTTCATTGTCAAATGTTGGTTGTCTTATGTTGGATGTTAGTTGTTGTCAGAGTTTCCCAGTGTTAGTCGTTCTTGTGCAATCCCTCGTGGCTTCTTGTTTTCCTTTTTTTGGTTTGAACAAAGTAAGTTTTTGTTTTTGCCTTTTTTTGTTAAAATAAATTGACTTTGTTTTTCATCTGCACTTAGGTCCAGTTCCCTTTTTCATCAGCCGTGACAGTATCCTTGTGCAAGACAATTAACCCTGAATTGCTCCCGCTCTGTCGGCGACTCGGCGGTGTATGCATGTGTATGAATAGATAGATATATAGATAAATACTGTATTGATCCCAAGGGAAATTCAAGTTGCAGAATGGGATTAGTTACTTCTGATGGTCACTTTACATAGCAACCACTGCCATCAGTGTGTGAATGGGTAGGTGTGACCTGCGGTGTAAAAGCACTTTGAGTAGTCAGAAGTCTAGAAAAGCGCTTTACAAGCTCAAGTCCATTTATCATTACCATTAACTGTGACAGGGCAGATTAGTTTGAATGACCTGTCTTGGCTCAGTCTAATTTGACTTATGTATAAAAACTGTGAAAATGTGTTAGATTGTGTTTTAAGTTAATTCACCTCCTGATGTGAAGATTATTGGGAGTTGTCATAATTGTCTTTGCAAACCAATTACTTACTCTTATCTTTTGGTCTACATGTTTAATTTGTTTTTAGACACCTCGAGGATTAGAGTTGCATGATTTGGATTTTCATTGTTCTTCATTGTGATGTAGCCTATTCTGTGCTTGTTATGAAATGATGATGTACTGGACGTAGACACATTGCAGACATGCTTAAAGACTTGTTGTTTGACTTGGAGCGTTAGTTTAAGGTTTTAAGGCCCTGATCGTCGGCTGTCAGTTCTAGTTGGTTAGCGGTCGTCATCCTAGTTTTTGCGGTGTGTCCGGCTCCGTCACTACCCATCGACCCTTGTCTGCCTTTTTTTGGCCTATTCAACACGTTGAGTCTGCGGTCGGTGAGAGGAATCTCTCTGATTGGCTGTTCGGAGGTTTCATTTATCTCCAGCTCTCGACACAGGTTCAGGAAAGCCCCTTGAGCCTGCCGCTGTAGTATCCATACTTTCACCCATTTAGTGGGGTTTCTCCTTATTTGTTGCCTCCGCCTCTTCTTTTCTTCTTCCACTAAAAGACCAAGGGCTGACAACATCAGGGCCATTATCAACTTTTTACAAGACATTATTCTTGATTAGTATGCAGTGCTATACTCTATAATACGAGTGGTGCGTGACAGCAGTGTGAAAATGGTCTTCTCGTAGGCTATCATAACAACAGACTACCGCCGCCTCACACATGTGCAGAACGTACGTGGTGGTTGCTCCTCGGCTGTAGTCTTTGCGGGGTGTTCTAGTGCAACTTTTTAGCCAAGACAGAAGGAGACGTGAGGCGACGCCACAGGCGGCCTTCGTCACCACTAGTTCTTAGCCGTCTGCTTGGTGTGTCAGGGCTTTTAATCTTAGTGCATAAAACTGTACTTCCGTCACTTTCTATTGTTGGACTCTACTCTGTGTAGATAAAGATTCAACTCTTTGATGCATCATTGTTGTCAAAGCTAACCAAATCACTGCTGTGCATGAAAGGAAGCCCCTCAGGTCTCCAGAAAGAGACAGCAGACATTTCTTTCTCTACCTCTCACAGAGCCAGATATCCACCGAGGTGTTCAGAGTGAAAAGAAGAAAACATGGCTGCATGTTGAACACAGCTTTTGTGTTCCTCAGCGCCACTTTTATGTCCCTGTTTTTCAACAAAAGGAATTTCATTTCAGGAACTGGAGGCTTTTTTGCCAAGACGAATGGGCAGCTTTACCATCTGAGAAATTAAAGTGCCTCATCCACAACTACCACAAAAGACTTCAAGCTGTCATTGATTTCAAAGGGGGCAATACACGGTATTAAGAACCAGGGATATGTAAACTTTTGATCAGGGTCATTTGGGTAGTTTCTGTTGTCATTATGATTTAAATACTAACATACATACATACTAAAATGTCAATTTTGACAAGTTTAATTATCAATATTCACATCATCACATGTAGCAAACCATAATTATTAGGTCTACATACAGTATATTCACACCAGTATTTTTCCAAAGTTAAACTCATTCAACATAACTAAGAACAACAAAATAGCATTAAAAGTATATTGTTTGATTATGAACCATTTATTTTAACATTTAAAACTCATTTATAACAGAAAAGAATCGAAAAAGCAGGAAACGAGCTGATCTAAAACGAAGTGTCAAAAACGAAGTTTAGGCTAGATCCATAAAACAATTATATAGCCTACTACATTTATATTACTAATATAATAACAAGTTATAATTTATTTATGTAATTTATATGAAATAGGCTAATTATGATCTGTTAGTGGACAGCTTTAGATCAAAAGCGTGCTTGGCTATTTACGCTTCACAGTCAATGCATGTCACTTCTTTTCTCCTCGCACAATTCCCACAGACAGGTTTGTGGCATTTGCAGCAGGTGTTTGGAGTTTTATTTTTACTGCATTTCTTGTACTGATTAGCCAATTCTAATAACCTGTAAACAAATTTGCACTCCAGACCGCTAGCGACAAAGAGACATTGATAGTTGCTAAGCAACCAAGATGAATCTCCAACCGCGCGGAAATAGTACGGCTGGAAATGCCATGCTGTCAATATGACTGCCTATGGCTGGAATAGGTAAAACTGATCATATTGTCTTTGCCTTTCGTATAATTTATATAAAAAACATTTTAAATGAAAATACAGACACTTTTAGGAAAAGTCAGGTTCCAGCAGAATTCAACAAAGTTATTGCACATATACATTTCAAAACAGTCAAAATGACTGCCATGGCCTAGTGTTAATGCTGACGTGCCCAGGGTGAAACCATCTCTCATTCACATACATCGCTATTCCCCCGCCTGGGGGAATTGAATTCAATTGAATTCAATGTTTCCAATTACAGTTCTCAGAATAGGACACACAGGATTAAATCAAACACTTCAGTAAGAGGAAAACATCCAACTGGATTCTGTTCATACTGCAACAAACCAGAAACAGTCCAACATTGCATTATAGAAAGTCAGCTGTATGAGCGGGAAAGAGAGAGACTGAGGGAAACATTTAAGAAACTGAAGAGTCATTTTACACCGGGAAATCTTCTCTGAGGAAAAATAGACCAATATATACTGTATATATATATATATGTACATACATCTCATCAATGGTGATTACAGCGGCACCATCGGACATTGCAAAATGTGAACAGAGATGGAAGGTACAATACACCAGATGACCTCATCAAATTTGACCAAAAGGCGCAGAGAAGAAAAGCGCTGCAGGTCCTGTCTCTATGACAACAGTTTGTTGACAAAGGCCGCAGTGTGGCAGACGCTGCTCCGTTACTTTTTACTGCACGTTTTATATTTGAGATCGTTTTTTAACCCAGCAGAAAAAAGACGTCATATTGGAGAGGGACTGGGTCTCAACAGTGGAAATGGTTGAGACAGATTCTTTGAAATGTCAGGTGTACTACCAATCCCTATGAGAAGATGGAACAAACAGTAGAGATACAGGTCCATTGTCCTCTTCGTCTTCTCTTAAAAGGACTTTGTCAGGTCGGACATTCATGCACTTCTGATGAAACAGCTTTTTCACAACATCACCACTCATGGTTTGTGTCGGGCTAAGAGATGGCTCAACTAGTTTGTTGTGGCACGGAAGCAAGATTTGTAGCCTGATGGACAGAAAAGCACGCTGTATATGAAGCTTCTGTTAAAGCTTAAAGAATACATTACAGTGAATGGAAATGTTTACGTTTCATCGTTTTTATGCAAGCAGATATACAGAATAACTTCAGCTGTACATCTCTAACCAGATCTTCACAATGATATTGTACTGGCTAAAGTAAGTTGATCTTTCACAGTACACTGCAGCCTGTTATTATCTCAATGAAAGTAACATTAAACAGCTTTGACAAAACAGATCAAGAGCTGCATCAATCCACGGTCGGCTGAAAGGCTGTCCTTATCTTCTGCATAACTTTGTTAGAATCCCAGGCAGAGCCAAACTCTAATGCAGATTTCACGTGCCATTTCAAGAAGACAAGCTTTGTTTACACGCCTTGACACATGTGAAGCTTAAGGTCGGGCAGGAGTATAACCTCTTTGGTAAAATGTTGAGACACAGGACGGGTACTCCTCTTATCTTTTCTATTTAGAGATACAGCGGGGAAAATAAGTATTGAACGCGCCAACATTTTTCTCAGTAAATATATTTCTGATGGGGCTATTGGCATGAAATTTTCACCAGATGTCGGTAACAACCCAAGTAATCCACACATACAAAGAAATCAAAATAAACAAGTCAATAAATAAAGTTGTGTGTAATAAAGTGGAATGACACAGGGAAAAAGTATTGAACACACTTGCTGAAATGTATTTAATACTTAGTAGAAAAGCCTTTGTTGGTAATGACAGCTTCAAGACGCCTCCTGTAGGAAGAAACTAGTCGCACGCATTGCTCAGCTGTGATTTTTGCCCATTCTTCCACACAAACTGTCCTCAAATCTTGAAGGTTCTGGGGGCATCTTCTATGAACTCTGATCTTCAGTTCTTTCCAGAGATTTTCAATTGGATTCAAGTCGGGTGATTGACCAGGCCATTCTTACAGCTTTATTTTATTTCTCTGAAACCAATTGAGAGTTCCCTTGGCTGTGTGTTTGGGATCATTGTCTTGCTGAAATGTCCACCCTCGTTTCATCTTCAGCATCCTGGTGGATGGCAGCAGATTCTTATCAAGAATGTCTCGGTACATTTCTCCATTCATCCTTCCTTCAATTATATGAAGTCTGCCAGTGCCAGATGCTGAAAAACAGCCCCACACCATGATGCTCCCACCTCCAAACTTCACTGTTGGTATGGTGTTTTTAGGGTGATGTGCAGTGCCATTTCTCCTCCAAACATGGTGTATGCTATGACAGCAAAAGAGTTCAATTTTGGTCTCATCTGACCAGATTATATTATCCCAGTACTTCATAGGCTTGTCTAAGTGTCTTTGAAACAACTGTACCTGCTGATTCCAGGTCTTTCTGAAGCTCTCCACGAGTGGTTCTTGGTTCTTGGACAACTCTTCTAATTATTTTTTGGACTCCTCTGTCAGAAATCTTGTGAGGAGCACCTGGTCGTGGCCTGTTAATGGTGTAATGATGTTCTTTACACTTCTGGATAATGGCCCCAACAGTGCTCATTGGAACATTGAGAAGTTTAGAAATGCGTCCGTAACCAATGCCATCTCTATGTTTTGCTACAATAAGCTTGCGAGGGTCTTGCGACAGCTCTTTGCTTTTACCCATCATAAAATGTTTCTCGTGTGACACCTTGGTAATGAGAAACCTTTTTATTGGCCATCAATTAGGACTAATCCATCTGATATTAATTTGCACTAATAGGGGGCAGGATTGCTTCCTAAATACTGACAGATTTTAGCTGGTTTCTTGGCTTCTCATGCCTTTTTGCACCTCCTTTTCATCATGTGTTCAATGTTTATTCCCATTATCATTTCAATTTATTACACATAACTTTTTTCATGATTTCTTTGTATGTGTGGATTACTTGGGTTGTTACTGACATCTGGTGAAAATTTCATCCCAATAGCCCCATCAGAAATATATTTACTGAGAAAAATGTTGAAGCATTCATACTTATTTTCCCCGCTGTAACTATATAAATAAAGACTGATAAACACAGCAGAATGTGTACAAATGTACAACTTCAAAGTTGTTTTAAGCCTGAACAGCTCAAATTCAAAGGATGAATAATAGCAGCATTAGTTATTTGAGTTTTTACATTTAAAAAAAGCCAACTCTGTTTGGTTGTATTCTAAAATATGAATGAAAGTATAAGTAATGAAAGGCTGGTTTCTCTCAGTCATTCAGGGTGGGATTCATACTTCTATCACGTTTGAAGTCTCGATTTATTAGAACAGGCGCTTTTACGCATAAAGCTGGCTGTTAACTGAGCACAGGCGCGCTGGCACACATCACGTTACTTGGCAACACATCGACCTATGCAGACAGTCAGCTGTGGGACAGAGAGGACAATATGTGAAGATCAGGGATTCAGCTTAAGTGTTGATTATTTGAGCATTTAGTCCTGAAATCCCCGAGGCTAATGTCAGCCAAACACAAGTTCAACTTCTTGTTTTGTTATGACTGGGTCACAATAAATCAGAACTTTCACCACCACAATTTAAATGCATTTTATATTTGTACCTCTTCTGTCTTGACCAGTTTGGAGTAAATGGGTGAAGATTGAGAGGAGCTGTTCTTGGGGACTCCTGTGATGTGGCAGGCGCGTTAGCTTGATAAACCGTAACGTGACCTGTGGGATTCGGTCCACTGGGTCCACCATGAAACAGAGAATGGACTTGTTCCTCAGTAGAGCGGTGTTGAACATGGTTGCTTGTGTTATTGTGCCTGGGGTGTTAATAACCTCTTCATTAGTATAGTAGAGTAGGTTTCGTGCTGACTCACTCATAGTGGCTAAGTGGCGCTTCTTGCAGCTTCGTCTGTGCGGAATAATATCACATCTCAAAAACACAAGCTGGCGACAGTAAATTGATGACGTCATTTTTTATTCCATCAAAGTTTCATTCAGTACATTAATTTATTAAACGGCATGCCATAATATATATGTGTGTGTGTATAATTATAGTTTTCCTATGCCAGAATTGTGATCCTCACTCCAGTTCAGCAGGTGGCGGTAATGCACCTAAAAGCTAGTTGCCACCCGCCATTAAAAAAAAAAAAGAAGAAGAAGATGTAGCGTTTATTTCCGGATCTTTCACGCAGATAGCAGCAGGCCTTGTAGAGTGGCAGGGGTGAAGCAGCAGCGCTGGAGTGGTTTCTCTGAAAACTTGCAAAACTTACGTTAAATCACTTGCATTGTGGCACTTTACATGGAGACTGAAGATGAAGGGGGAGGAAGTTGGCAAAAGAATAAGGAGAAAATGAGGAAAAGAAAGAGCAAGGGCAACTTGTCGCAGGATTCAGATGAGGGGAAAAAGCAGCCGGGAAATTCAAAAATTATGAGAATGGAAGGTAACCAGACAGAGGAGTTTAAAGTTATCTTTAAATTGAAGGATGGTCAGGCAGGTTTCAGTTCCTTTAACCCTATCCGGCTGGCTAGGGCACTGGGGGAAGAGCTGGGTGAAATTATTAATGCAAGGATTCTGGCGGATGGAAAACTACTTGTTTTCTGTAGGTCTGCAGCTCAGGTGGCTAAGGCTGTTTCACTGAAGGCGATAGGGGAGAGGCGAGTGGAAGGTTTTGCCCCAGGTAGTAAAGCTGGACAGAAAGGGGTCATCTATGGAGTGTCATTGGAAGTCGGTATGGGAGAACTGGTGAAAGGGATCGAGAGTGCTGAGGTTGTTGAGGCTTCGCGTATACGGATCTTTAGGGACGGAGCTAAGCGTGATTCTACTGTTGTGGTGTTAACCTTTCAGGAAGAGGTTCTCCCAGAGAGGGTGTTCTTAGGCTGTCTATCGTTTAAAGTTCATCCTTACAGGCGGCCACCTTTAAGGTGTTATAAATGCCAGAGATACGGCCATATTGCAGCAGCTTGTCGAGGAGCCCGGAGATGCGGAAAATGTGGAGGTGATCATGAGCTCTCTGTTTGTAAGGAGAGTGCGTTAAAATGTGGAAGCTGTGGAAAAAACCATGTTGCTGGTAGTCGTGAGTGTGATCAATATAAGCAGGCAATGAAAGTGCAGCAGTATAAGGAGATCAATAAAGGAGCTTCTTATGCTGAAGCTGTCAAACAGGTAAAAAAAATAGGTGATGAGGTAGTTGAAGTGAGGAGGAGCGAGCAGGATTATGTCCCTCAGGTAGCTTGTGTGGCAGATGACTCAGTGGTGGTGAGTAGGGTTAATTTTCTGGCTTTCACTTTCTCAAGTGTTGAGTGGTGTAAAGCAGACCAAAAATAACTCAGATGTGGTGAGAATTGTGGTGCAGGCTGCTGAGAGAGTATTTGGGCTTGGAGGAGTTGAGCCCGCATCTCTCCATAGTTATGTGTTTGCAAGAGACAGAAAGGTGAGTGATATTGGAGACAGAGAAGAAAATGGTGATGATATTTAGTTTGCTCATGTTTTATATATTCCAGTGGAATGCCAGAAGTTTGGTAGCCAATGGGCAGGAGTTAAAGAGGTTTGTGGATGCTTTTAAAGAAAAACCACAGTTAATATGTATACAGGAGACATGGCTCAAACCAATATTAGATTTTGTTATACCAGGGTATGTTTGTTTGCGTAAAGACCGGAAATCTTCTGGAGGAGGGTGTGCAATCTTTGTTAAAGATGGTGTCCAGTATAGGAGAATAAATATAACATCAGAGCTGGAATGTGTGGCGATTGAAGTATGGAGCACAGCAGGAAGGTTCTCCTTGATAAATTTTTATAACCCTTGTCATCTGTTGGAAATGGAAAAGTTAACTGAGATAATGGATCAGGTGCTTTCCCCAGTAGTGTGGGTGGGAGATTTTAATGCTCACAATCCCTTGTGGGGTAGCAAAAACAGGGATAAGAATGGAGCCTTAGTAGAGGATTTTCTAGATAAATATAACCTGGTAGTGTTGAATGATGGTAGGCCGACGAGATTTCAGATTGGTAGTGAGAGCGTGTCATGTATAGATTTAACTTTTGCATCAGGTGAGCTTGCTAGATGTGGGGAATGGGACCTTATGGATCGTTATACCTTGGGGAGTGATCATTTTCCCATTTTAAGCAGGTTTGGCAGAGTTTTGCAGGTGGAGAGTGAGAGGTCAGTGAGGAGGTTTAATTTTCATAAAGCAGATTGGGATAAGTTTAGAGAACAGTTGGCTGTACATTTAGGAGATGTAATGAGTGAGGGTAGCACTCAAGAGTGGAGTAGGTCCTTCTGTAATACTGTTAAAAGAGTAGCAGAAGAATCCATACAAATCAAGGTTGAGAGGAAGGAGAGGAAAATAGTGCCATGGTGGAATCAGGCTTGTAATGATGCTGTGCGTGCTCGTAATAGAGCTTACAGAAAGTTGAGGAGAAGTCCGGTTGAGAGCCAGGTTATTGAGTATAAGAAACAACGAGCTGTAGCTAGGAGGGTTATTAAAGAGGCTAAGAAAGAAAGCTGGCGGAGCTTCTGTGACACTTTAAGCACTGAGTCTACTGTTAAACAAGTTTGGAATATGATTCATCGGATGGCGGGGGTCAATAGGGGTGTGTCTATTCCTGTTTTGGCGGAGGAAGGTAGAGAAGTAATAAGTAACAGGGATAAGGCTGACTTATTAGTCAAGACTTTTCAGCAAGTTCATAGTGTAAGTAATGTAAGTAGAGAAGGTCAATTTAGGAGGGAGACGATGCTTGAGCAGGAGGGGTACAAACTTGATATGAGTTATGATAATAGTGATGTTGTAAATGGCCTTTTTTCCATGCAGGAGCTGAAGAAAGCAATAAGGCGAGGGCGACACACTTCTCCTGGGAGAGATGGCTTGGGGTATGAGCTGTTTCAGCATATGGATGACATGGCATTAGATGAGGTATTGGCTTTGATTAATACAGTGTGGGAGGAAGGTCTGATCCCGGCCGAATGGAAACATGCAGTTATTGTTCCAATAATTAAGCCTGGTAAGGAGGCTGATAGTCCTGGGTCATATAGACCAATTGCCCTTACAGCTGTCATCTGTAAGATTATGGAGAGGATGGTCACTGACAGGTTAGTATACACACTAGAAAAGAAAGGGTACTTTTCTTCATATCAAAATGGATTTAGGATAGGTCGTGGGACTATGGAATCTGTTTTAGTATTGGATAATGACATCAAGAAAGCGCTGGTTAACAAGGAGGGAGTGGTAGGTGTTTTTCTAGACATTGAAAAGGCTTATGACATGCTCTGGAAAGAGGGAGTGGTGATAAAGCTTTTTGATGCAGGGATTCGAGGCAGAATGATTAATTGGATTAAGGATTTTTTGAGATCCCGGTGCATTCAGGTGAGAGTGGGGGGGAGTTTTTCAGACACTCTGGCTGTGGACAATGGGACCGCTCAGGGGAGTGTTATCAGTCCTGTCCTGTTTAACATAATGGTTAATGATATGTTTGATGGTGTAGGAAATGGCTTTGGGAGGTCTTTGTTTGCAGATGACGGAGCAATATGGAAGAGAGGACGTAATATTGGTTACTTATTTGAGCAGATGCAGTGTGCACTGGATAATGTACAGGCTTGGGCAGATAAGTGGGGTTTTAGATTATCAATATCAAAAACAAAATATGTGATTTTTGGCAGGAAAAGGAGCATTGGCAGACAGGGTCTTAAGGTGTATGGGAAACTTATTGAGAGAGTCAGGGTCTTTAAGTTTCTGGGGGTTTGGATGGATGAAAAGCTGAATTATAAGGAACATGTATGTAGAATGGTTAGTAAATGTGAGAAGGTCATAAATATTATGAGATGTTTGGCTGGATGCTCATGGGGTGCAGATAGGAATCTGTTGTTGATGATTTATAGGGCTATGATTAGAGCAGTTTTTGATTATGGATGTATTGCATATGGGTCAGCAGCTAAGTCTACACTGGTTAAATTAGATGTGGTTCAGGCTAGAGCCTTGAGGTTGTGTACTGGGGCATTCCGGACAACGCCAATCCCTGCGTTGTTGGTGGAGGCAGGGGAGGCTCCACTAAGGCTGCGCCGTGCGAAATTGGTTTTAAATTGGTGTGTAAAATTAAAAGGTTTGGGAACAGCTCTTCCTTCAAGCTCTTTGCTAACAGAGTGTTGGGAGTTTGGCAAGGGAAGGAAAGGTGGGAATCAGCTAAATGGAGGCAGTTTTTTGCTGTCTGCCGGGGAGTCCATGGAGGAGCTTGGATTAAATGGGGGGGGAGTGGCGCCCTCTGTCTGCTGGCCACCTATACCACACTGGTTATGGCCAGAGGTGGATGTGGACTTGTCCATTAAAAAATCAATAGAGGAAGGTGTAGTGGTAAATTTAGCAGCACATGTGGAGGAACATCTTAGTATTGATTGGAACAATTTTATGCACATCTATACTGATGGCTCAAGGGATCCGGAGAGCGGGAGGGTAGGTTTTGGGTTTTATGTTCCCCAGTTTAAAATCTGTAATTGTTATAGGCTGACTGATGGGTTATCCATTTTTACAGCTGAATTGGTAGCTATTCTGTGGGCACTTTGGTGGGTAGAAGAAGGGGGGTTGGAGAAAGTTATTATTTGCTCTGATTCACTGTCTGCTTTGATGGCTTTAGGAGGGGGAGAGGGCAGTGGGACTAGACCGGACATAGTTGGGGAGATATTAATGACAGTTTTTAAATTGGAGAGGAGGGGATGTAATGTGGGCTTTATATGGATTCCGGCACATGTTGGGGTTGAGGGGAATGAGGTGGCTGACAGAGCTGCTAAGGAAAGTTTAGGAGGGGATAGGGTGAAGTTGGAGGTGCATTTAGGCAGATTGGAGTGTAACAGCATAATTAATGGAAGAATGAAGCGACAATGGCAGCAGGAGTGGGATAGAGAAAAAAAAGGGAGGAAATTTTATAGTATTGTTCCGATAGTTGGTTCTGGGAATAGAGTCAGCATCCCACGAAGAGATGACGTCAAGATGGCAAGAATGAGACTAGGACACTGTGGACTAGCCAGTGGCTTGGTGCTAGTGGGGAAGCACAGTGATGGCTGCTGTGAGCATTGTGGAGTCCTGGAGTCAGTTTTACACATTCTGATGCAATGTCCACTATATTCTGGAGCAAGGAGGGAGTTATTTATTGCACTTTCAAAACTTGGCATTAAGACCTTCTCTATGAGAACAATTTTAGGAAGTGAAGACTGGCAAAGAGAGAGAACTGAGGCAGTGATATGCTTCCTAAAAAAAACGGGTCTATATCCCAGGATATAGATTCCTGATAGTGGAATTGAACATCGTTATCATACCGGTGGGTGGCAGCAATGCACAAGTGTGCCTAGTCTGCCGGAAAGAAAAGAAGAAGAAGAAGATAGCAGCAGCATGTGTTTCTGTGCTAACGTTGTAGGTGATCAGAGTACCGTCAGCGTTGAGTTGAGTTTTCCTTCTGTGACTCTTGAATGTGTGTCAGATGTCCGGGTTTCAGGACCTTAAAGAAGGTGTGATTTTAACACCTGAAATCAAGCTGCAAAGAGCAGGTTGGTTTTCTTTCCACTGCTGGAAACGTGTTTCCTGCTTATGTTTCAGGGAGCAGAGCCTTTAGCTAACGTCCATAGACGCACACAGCACAGTGTTAGCCGCAGCTAGCTCCTGCTAACAACATCATTGAGTTTACTGGACTTAAACACTCTTTAGTCTGGACCTATTGAAGCCAGCAACGGGTCTTTGGTGTTCATTTTAGTAGTTAAAGTGATTATTTGAGATTAGTTTTCGATAAGTTAAGTAGGCTACATGCTATGCCGCCATGACAGACACGAAATGTTGATCGTTGTCAAGGAAACACCGGATGTTACGTCAAAGACCGCTGCATAAGCTAGCGCTAGCTGCTACTGAAAGCTGCTGTTCTGTCGCTGTATGTGCTGCTGTGATAAAAACGTCATGTAAATTATACTTGGATACATCGTCAGTACACATATTGTCTTTCTCAGGTCGGTTTCGCCTGTTCGTATTGATTCAACACAGTGTCCGTTCGTTTTTACTCCCATGATTCACCACGAGCCTCGACGTCATCTTTTGTTATTGTTTTGATTGAGAGCCCCCTAGCGGCGGATTTTACATACTGTACGTTTAATTGAGTACTTTATTTGTGTTCTTTTACTTTTTAAGTAGTTTTTAAAGTCTGTACTTTTACTAAAGTAGTGTTATACTTGGCTACATTTTAAATCATATCTGTTACTGAGTAAAACAAATGTAGGCCTGTTATGAATAAGCTGTAGCAACTTAACAGAACTCCTGAGTGTGAAAATCCAAACTTCAAAGCAGATTCAGTTGAAGCTTCAGTGTAGCCTGCTTAGAGGGGAACACAGTGACTTATACAAAGATCTCATAGAAGCTCATGCAGGGTCACTTTAAAACAATCAATCCATTATTTGGACTCTCAGGTTTAGTTGCAGCTAAACACTGGAAACTAACCGGCCTCAAAAAAATCAACACAATATACGGACTCGCGATCATATTTTCCTCACTTTATCAACGTAACGTCAAAACAAGCACCAAACGAACAACAAATCATTATCAGAAAGACAAAGCAACATGTCTGCACGTTTTTCTCTTTATTCCCGCGTGATCTTGTAGTTCTCCTGTGATGTGTGTACAGCTGATCATGGGTTCGCTTCGCTGCGCTGACGTTCCAGAAACGGATCCAGTGTGAATGGGCGCGCGCCGTCCGACGGAACAAAACTGTGGCGCAGACGGATTGCGGAGCGCACAGAGTATGTGTGAATGCGCCTTTAGGCTACGGGAAACGTCTTCGGCTGGTTTCATTTACTTTTTTTAACAAGTTCGATTTTTCCGTGGTTAAGGTAATATAATATCTTTAGTCTACCACAAGTTCCTTATTTTCTTTCAAAACAAAGGTAGGTTTGTATCCAACAAGGAAGTAAAGTAACCTAAGCTTAAGACAAAATTACAAAATAAAAGCATTAAACACTTTTTTTAAATGCAAAATAATTGAATTCCAAATATGATTCGACTGTAATCAATTCCAATTAACTATTGATTTTCAGCCACTAAAAATGAAATCATTTGACAGCCCTTATTAATATTCAAAAAGCAGTCTCAGTACTGTTAATGTTTGTTTACTGTGTCCTGCAGATGTCCAGCAGCTGTTGGTGAGTAAAGAAGAGCTTCCACCTGAGCAGCAGGAGTGGAGCCACATTCTGGACCAGGAGGACACTAAGCCCCAACACATTAAAGAAGAACATGAGGAACTGTGGAGCAGTCAGGAGGAAGAACAGCTTCAAGGACTGGAGGAGGCTGATACCACCAAGTTCCCCTTCACTCCTGTCTCTGTGAAGAGTGAAGATGATGAAGAGAAACCTCAGTCCTCACAGCTTCATCAGAGACCAACTGAACAGATGGAAACAGGAGTTAATGGAGAGGACTGTGGAGGAGCAGAACCAGAGAGGTACTCAGATCCAGAGAGACATTTACAACCAGAGACTGAGGTAAAGATTGAAGACTCTGATGAACCTGAGACTGATGACAGAGATGATTGGCAAGAGACAAGAGAAGATCTGTCAGAATTAACCTTGAAAAAAAGAAACTAAAGACTGGTAAGAGACCACATAGGTGCTTGGAGTGTGGTAAAAGATTTAACAAAAAACAGCATCTGACCAAACACATGATGATTCACACAGAAGAGAAAGCCTTCAGCTGCTCTGAGTGTGGTAAAAGTTTTACCCAAAGAGGAAATCTGGTCACACACATGTTAGTTCACAGTGGAGAGAAAGCCTTCAGCTGCTCTGAGTGTGGTAAAAGGTTTACCCATAGAGGAAGTCTGGTTACACACATGTTAGTTCACAGTGGAGAGAAAGCCTTCAGCTGCTCTGAGTGTGGTAAAAGTTTTACACAAAGAGGAAGTCTGGTCACACACATGTTACTTCACAGTGGAGAGAAAGCCTTCAGCTGCTCTGAGTGTGGTAAAAGGTTTACCCATAGAGGAAGTCTGGTTACACACATGTTACTTCACAGTGGAGAGAAAGCCTTCAGCTGCTCTGAGTGTGGTAAAAGTTTTACCCAAAGAAGATATCTGGCCACACATGTTAGTTCACAGTCGAGAGAAACCCTTCAGCTGCTCTGAGTGTGGTAAAAGGTTTACCTATAAAGGAAGTCTGGTCACACACATGTTAGTTCACAGTGGAGAGAAACCCTTCAGCTGCTCTGAGTGTGGTAAACATTTTACCAAAAGAGTAAATCTGACCAAACACATGTTAGTTCACAGTTGAGAGAAACCCTTCAGCTGCTCTGAGTGTGGTAAACATTTTACCCAAAGAGTAAATCTGACCACACACATGTTAGTTCACAGTGGAGAGAAAGCCTTCAGCTGCTCTGAGTGTGGTAAAAGTTTTACCCAAAGAGGAAGTCTGGTCACACACGTTAGTTCACAGTGGAGAGAAACCCTTCAGCTGCTCTGAGTGTGGTAAAAGGTTTACCCATAGAGGAAGTCTGGTTACACACATGTTAGTTCACAGTGGAGAGAAAGCCTTCAGCTGCTCTGAGTGTGGTAAAAGTTTTACCCAAAGAAGACATCTGGCAAGACACATGTTAGTTCACAGTGGAGAGAAAGCCTTCAGCTGCTCTGAGTGTGGTAAAAGTTTTACCCAAAGAAGAAATCTGGCAAGACACATGTTACTTCACAGTGGAGAGAAAGCCTTCAGCTGCTCTGAGTGTGGTAAAAGTTTTACCCAAAGAAGATATCTGGCAAGACACATGTTAGTTCACAGTGGAGAGAAAGCCTTCAGCTGCTCTTAATGTGATAAAAGATTTACCCAAAGAGGATATCTGGCCACACATGTTAGTGCACAGTGGAGAGAAATCCTTCAGTTGCTCTGAAAAACAAAAAAATGTTGTGTGGTAAAAGTTTTACCGAAAGAGGAAATCTGGCCAGACATATGTTAGTTCACAGTGAAGAGAAACCCTTCAGCTGCTCTGAGTGTGATGAAAGTTTTACCCTAAGAGGAAGTCTGGCCACACACATGTTAGTTCACAGTGAAGAGAAACCCTTCAGCTGCTCTGAGTGTGATGAAAGTTTTACCCATAGAGTAAGTCTGGCCAGACACATGTTAGTTCACAGTAGCACAAGTTCTTCAGACAGCTAAAAGAGGAAGTCTGGCCACACACATGTTAGTTCACAGTGGAGAGAAACCCTTCAGCTGCTTTGAGTGTGATAAAAGTTTTAACCATAGAGAAAGTCTGGCCAGACACATGTTAGTTCACAGTAGCACAAGTTCTTCAGACAGCATATGTGTAACGTTGTTATAAATAAAGTGATATAGATTGAGAAAGACTTTCATCTACTTGTGTTATTTTGTGTCGAGTGTCTAAAGTATCCTGATGCAGAGTGACCACAGTCAGATCAGGTCCAGGTTGATTTCACTGAAAACCTTTAACCCTTAATAAGAATCCTGCAGTCAGAATACAAAATCAAGAAAATCTCAATGACACCTGAACATGCACGGGATTAATGAAGAGTGCAGAGGCCACTGGGTACAAAACTGCTGCAGCAGTTTGATCCCAAACTGAATGACAACACCTGTAGATGTCATCTGGCATTCTGGATTTACTCAACATGTTGTTAGAAGAAACAATAGAAATGCATTATGGCCTACAGTGTGTATAACTAAATGGTATATGGAAACAAACACTTCAATTGTGTGTATATTTGTGTTCAATGTGCTTTACATTGATGATAAAAACATAGGATTACAAGAGACAAATAGCTATCTCAACAATCATGACAAAACAAAAAAAACACTTACACATAGCCACACATACACAAAGAATAACTATTTGTATGCCTGAGTGAAAAGATAGTGTGTAGAGACAGGTGTGATGGACCTCAGGTCAGCAGGTAGTTTGTTCCAGAGAGAAGGACCACAGTAACTAAAGGCCCCCTCTCTGGACCTTGATCTAATTCTTCGTATGACTAACAACCCTTAACTTGATGACCTTGATGACCTACACGATGGTGCTCCCCTGTGGGCGACATCGCGTAGCTCTCTGAGTCAAGCTTTATGTAGTTTTCGTGTTATTGTTTTCTTTTCTTTCTTTTAATGTGCGGTACGCTAGGGCTAGTGTCACGTATGATCGGGGGACACTGTTACAGCTTGGTGAGATGAGTCAAAGAGGACATTTTAACCTCAAACTGCTCGACTCCTTCCTGGAGCTACACCTTCATGCTGGAACAACGCAGGGCCAGGCTGCAGCCGGGGGGTTGCCTGGCACCTTGAGACCGACACGAAGGCGAGGCAGGCGGGGAGGCGCTGAGCGAAGACTCCGTCACCACTCCGTCACCTGGTTAGCAAGGGTAGGCTAACCTTCCCGGTTATACTTCTCGCTAACGTATGTATTATGGTAAATGGACTTGATATAGCGCTTTTCTAGTCTTCTGACTACTCAAAGCGCTTTTACACTGCATGTCACACCTACTCATTCATACCCTTTCACACACTGATGGCAGTGGTTGCTGTATTGATAGGTGTAATTGCATCTTCCTACCAGCAGAGTGCAACACGTTAAATGCTGTGTATGTGCAGGGCGCGGCAGAAGAAGAAGCACCGCTGCTGCTTGTATGTGTATGGTGACTTGAGTTATAAATAAAGACGCCATACTAAGAGAACCCTGTTTCTTATTGGAAGTAGAAACAACACATGGTACCAGGAGTGGTCCCAAGTCCTCATCGGGGAAGTCATGGAAAGTGTAAAGCCGCCTGACGCCGTAAATTGGACTGGAAATGTGGACTATGAATGGCAATGTTCAAACAGCGTTTCATGTTGTACCTGCAAGCTCTCGGACTGGACACGAAGCCGGATGCACGGAAAATAGCACTACTACTCACCATCGGTGGACCTCAAACGCTGGAGGTGTACAACACGTTTGTGTATGCTGACGGGGAGGACAAGGACAAGTTTGACACAGTCATCCACAAGTTTGATGAACACTGTTCACCTAAAAAGAATGAAACATATGAGAGGTACGTGTTTCGCTCACGCATGCAGCAGCCTGCTGAGAGTTTTGATGCTTTTCTCACGGACCTAAAGTTGAAAGCTAAAACCTGCAACTTTGGAGACCTCCAAGATTCAATGATCCGTGACCAACTAGTGTTCGGCATTAAAGACGCAAAAGTAAGAGAGAGACTTTTACGTGAGACTGAATTAACTTTATCTGGGGCGATGAAGATATGTCATGCAAGTGAAATAGCCCTGCAGCATGCCAGAACATTCAGAGAGGTTGCTAAGAGTGGAGAAAGAGATATTGGTGTGGCGGGAGTATCAAAATGGAGGCCAAAACAAAAAGCACGCCAGAAACAACAGAGAAAAGACACAGAAACGTTTAACTGTAAGAGATGTGGCACTCAGCATCTGCCAAAACAATGTCCTGCCTATGGAAGAGTGTGCAACAGGTGCAAAGGACAGAATCATTTTGCAAAACAATGTTTTTCCAAAGGGAGGCAAAGCCAAAGTGAACGTGTGCAGACTGTGGAGGAGAGTGATTTTTTCTTTGTGGGTATGGTGACGCAGGAGGATGTGAAAGAAGAGGAGGAAGTGGACAAATGGACAGCAGCAGTGGAGATCAATGGAACAGTTATGACTGTTAAGCTGGACACTGGGGCAAAAGTCAATTTAATCAATGAACATGACCTCAGAGACATGAAGATAAAACCTCAAATTCGAAGACAAGAAAAGCCACTCAAAGCCTATAATGGACAGCTCATTCATACTAGAGGCAGGTGCAGACTCAAGGTAAAAGCTAAAGGTAAAGATCACCATCTCCTGTTTGTTATTGTTCCAGATGGACATGACTCACTGTTGGGAGACAAAGCTTGTGAAAAATTAGGCTTTGTCAAGCGAGTGTACAGTATTAATGTAAATGCACATAACCATGTGGATGCATTAGTGGAGCAATATTCGGGTGTCTTTAAAGGTTTTGGAGTCTTACCATTTACATATAAGATACAACTAAAAGATGATGCACAGACAGTAGTTCATGCTTCCCGACGAGTTCCAGTATCACAACGAGAGGAACTGAAAAAAGAGCTGGATCGTATGTCATTGCTGGGAGTTATCAAGAAAGTAGAGGAGCCCACAGAATGGGTGAACTCCATGGTTTGTGTTGGGAAAAAGACTGGTGGCCTTCGTGTGTGTATGGATCCAAAAGATCTGAATGACAACATAAAGAGGGAACATTACCAGATACCAACTAGAGAAGAAATAACAAGTGAAATGGCAGGAGCCAAGTTTTTCACTAAACTGGATGCATCACAAGGATTCTGGCAGATAAAGCTCCATGAGGACAGCACAAAATACTGCACATTCAACACACCATTTGGGCGCTATTCGTTTCAAAGAATGCCCTTTGGAATCTGCTCTGCTCCGGAAGTGTTCCACAGGGCCATGGAGCACATAATTGAAGGCATTGAAGGTGTGCGGGTCTATGTAGATGATATTGTAATGTGGGGAAGGACACTCGAACAGCACAATGAGAGACTGGAACAGGTGCTGCAGAGAATCCAGAAGTACGGCCTGAAGTTAAACAAAGACAAATGTCAGTTTGGAGTAAGAGAAATAACATTTCTGGGCGACAAGTTG
This sequence comes from Tautogolabrus adspersus, assembly GCA_020745685.1. NCBI lineage: Eukaryota > Metazoa > Chordata > Actinopteri > Labriformes > Labridae > Tautogolabrus > Tautogolabrus adspersus. The sequence continues at coordinate 11,923,895 of CM036549.1, read as the reverse complement.
TCAGATGCAGGCATAGAACCAGATCCCAGTAAGCTGAAGGCAATACTGGAGATGCCCAGACCAGAGGATAAAAAAGGTGTATTAAGAATATTGGGCATGATCAATTTTGTTGGAAAATTCATTCCAAACCTGTCTTCCAAGACTGAACATCTGAGACAGCTGTTGCACAACATGGAAGAGTTCAAGTGGACTGACAGCCATGAACAGGAATGGTCACAGCTGAAAAAAACCCTCACGACAGAGCCAGTTTTAACACTTTATGATCCATCAAATAAAACCAAAATATCAACTGACTCTTCAAAAAATGGGATTGGAGCTGTGTTGCTGCAAGCTGATTATGATGAAAATTGGAAGCCAGTTGCCTACGCATCAAGAACGATGACGGCAGCAGAAGGTCGATATGCTCAAATTGAAAAAGAGTGTTTAGGACTGGTATATGGATTTGAAAAGTTTCACAACTATGTGTATGGGCTTCCAACATTTGAAGCGGAAACTGATCACAGACCCCTAGTGGCCATCATCAAGAAAAATCTCAGTGAAATGTCACCAAGAATTCAGAGACTGATGATGAAGCTACAACGTTATGACTTCAACCTGAGCTACATTTCAGGTAAGCACATTGTGCTTGCAGATGCCCTCTCAAGAGTCACGACGCAGAGTGATGTCTACGGTAATAGCTCCACAGAGACTGATGTTACACTCCATGTGAACATGATCACAAAGTCGCTTCCTGTTTCTGATATGAAATCTCAACAAATTGCGGCAGAAACAAAGACAGACACAATCTTGCAGAGAGTCATCAAAAATATGGATGAGTGCTGGCCAAAAGGTGACTGTCAACAGTACTACAACATCAGAGCAGAGCTGAGTGTTGTGAATGGACTGCTATTGAGAAAAGAGAGACTTGTCATTCCAGAGTCCCTGAGACCAGAGATGTTAAAAAGGCTGCACTCAGCATGGAGAAATGTAAGAGAAGAGCCAGAACATCTGTATATTGGCCAGGAATAAATGCCGACATCGACAGGATGGTTTCCAGCTGTGAAATCTGTTTGAAACATCAGGTAAAACAACCAAAAGAGCCTCTGATCGCCTCTGATCGACTTACCACAGGAACCATGGCAGAAAGTGGGAACTGATCTGTTTCACCTGGATGGGAAGAATTATCTACTGGTGATCGACTATCTGTCAAATTACCCAGAGATGGCGCTACTTCCTAGCATGTCTGCAACCAGTGTTATTCGACACATGAAGTCAATTTTTGCCAGGCATGGAATCCCTCAAATGGTTTACAGTGACAATGGACCATGTTACAGCTGTAAAGAGTTCCAAGATTTTGCTCGTGAGTATGACTTCCAACATGTTATGCAGGAGACATGGCATGTCTCCTGCTGAATTACTGATGGGGAGGAGGCTACGTACCACGATTCCACACACTGCGCAAAAGAAAAGAAACAAGGTGAGACAAAAATTACGACAACTGCAAAACAGACAAAAAGTGAATTATGACAAGTCATCAAAGAGTCTTATCCCATTACAAAGATATGACACAGTGAGATTCCAGGATTTCAACAACTGGGCAAAAAAAGCTACTGTATTGGAGGAAGTACGTCCAAGGTCTTACGCAGTCAAAACAGAAGATGGTCAAGTCCTGAGGAGGAATCGGAGAAGTTTGTTAAAGACACAAGAGACGCTGAATGACCAGACTAGTGAAGAGGATCCTGTGTGCACCAGCGCATCAGCCGAGCCCCCACCAGTTTCAGACACACACGCAGCTGAGCAAACACTTTCATCACCAGTGCTGAGAAGGTCTACACGCATCTCTAAACCACCTGACAGACTGTGTTATTAAGACTCAAATAGAACTATAGTTTGAATAGGGGATTGCACTGGTTTACATAGGAGAAAGAAAATGTTTAAAGGAGTTTGGTTTAAAATGTTTAAAAGAGTTTAAGTAATTTACAAAGAAGTAAAATATATTTTTCCTTGCAAATGTTTGGGTACTTTTTGGTAAAGTTAAACTGCAGTAGTTTGAGTGCATTTTTTACTTTTAAGAAAAGGGGGATGTATTGATAGGTGTAATTGCATCTTCCTACCAGCAGAGTGCAACACGTTAAATGCTGTGTATGTGCAGGGCGCGGCAGAAGAAGAAGCACCGCTGCTGCTTGTATGTGTATGGTGACTTGAGTTATAAATAAAGACGCCAAACTAAGAGAACCCTGTTTCTTATTGGAAGTAGAAACAACACAGTTGCTATGTAGTATCATCCATCAGAAGTAACTAATCCATTCATACACCGCCACCGAAACAGCGGGAGCAATGCGGGGTTAAGTGTCTTGCCCAAGGACACATCGGACATGTTACTTAGCTGGGGATCGAACCCTCGACCTGCCGGTTGAGAGACGACGACTCTAGCCATAGCCTCAGTGGACCACCTTCTCAGAAGGGTGGCTACAAAGAGGTACATTCAGAACTGCTCTGTGCTGTGTTTCTGTGAAACGTGGCTCGGGGACAGGACTTCCGATGAAGCCATAACACCTGCAGGCTACACGCTCTTCAGAGCCGACCGCAAAGCTGCGGACTGCGGCAAGACCCGCGGGGAAGGGACAGCGTTTTTTGTTAAAAAGTCCTGGAGCACCAACAACACGGTAATATCGCAGTTGTGTACTGAAGATGTGGAGTAGATTAGCTTAAAGTGCAGACCATTTTACCTACCTAGAGAACTGCAGTGCATTATTCTGAGTACAGTGTACATCCCCCCCTCTGCTAACGAGGACAACGCACTCAAAGAACTGCATGACATGATTTCTAGACATGAGAACTCTTATCCAGATGCTGCTTTTGTTATTTTAGGGGATTTTAATCACTGTAACCTCTGGAAAAGTATTCCCTAACTTCACCACCAGAGGTAACAACACATCACTGGATCACTGCTACAGTAACATCAACAATGCTTACGCTGCTGTCCCCAAACCTCACTTTGGAAAGTCTGACCACCTAGCAGTCTTGCTACAGCCTACTTACAACACTAAGCTGAAAGCAAACCCAGTCACAGTCAGAACTGTGAAGATGTGGACTGACTTCTTACATTATCAAATGAGGATCTATTTTGAATAATGCCTGTTTGATCCATGTTTATTAAGTCAGGAATAACCTTTTCAAGTGCTTAAGCACGGTATGGGGCAACTTTGCTGGTGTGAGTGCAGCCTAACTGAGACAAGCATGTTAAAAACCTTTATGACCTCCTCTTTTGTAATACTGCCCTCTAGTGTTTCTTTGATGTCATCTGATAGTGCTGGCATATCGAGTCTATCCAAAAATGACTATAATCTCAGGGTTACAGCCTTGTGAAGTATATAAGGACTGATAGTAGCTCAAAAAAGCCTTGTTAATCTCTAGTAATAGTGGTGAACGTGTCATCCTTCTTGATGGTGTATATTGCCATATTTATATCCTCTTTCTTGATCTGCCGGGATAAAAGTTTTCCTGCCTTATGTCCCTGTTCATATTGTTGATGTTTTATTCTTCTTATTGGACTTTTTGATAAAGTCAATAACCCAGAAGTGAATCAAGCAAATGTCTGTTTTCCTTTAGCCAGTGTTCTATCAACAGAATGGTTATATCCAAGTTACGTGAATAAGTCTTGGTATTCCCTGTGGACGAATCGCTCTGCCGCCTTTTTCTGAGTCAAATGCCCTCGTCTCTGCGCTGCCAGTGTCCACTTTCAATGTTGCGGGGTAAAACTTCTCGTACTTCACGTTTGCTCGGTGCGTTGAAAGCCATCCGCTTCTTGTGCACAGTAGGCGAAGACTGAGGAAATATAATTTTGGGGTTACTGTATGTGAGAGAAATTTCTTCCAAAAATAAAACCCGATGTGATATGATTCAAGAACCTTTAATTAACGTGATCACGGAGAGAAGACATTGGACATGGTTCTCTCCAGAAGGGTAGCTCACACTGACTTTAAATAGATACAAACTCTCCTACAGTCTCCTACATCAAAGAACATTTTAAACAATTGTTACAAGTCCTGGACATGCATAAATGGGTGAATAATTTTACTTATAGCTAACGGAAGTTCATCGCCTCCTTAGTTGACTAGTTTACTCTTTCCTAGAACTAAGTAAGGACTTGCTCCCTACCGGCAGCTAGTCTACTATTTCCTAGCCCGAAGCTTATGGAAAAATGATCCAACACCCAGTCAAGAAGGGACGGTTCATCTAACCGCCTTGTCTTTAGGATTTACTGCCTAACACCCGTTTTCTAAGATAATTAGGTTCAAGTACAACCCTTAACTGCAACCCTCCTCAACTGGATGCTAGGTGTGTATGAGGTGTGAAGGTCAGTATACGTGTGCCGTGGTGTGGTTAGATCTCATACTTACCCTCCGAGGCTCACGGAGCGTCGTGAAGAGACTCAGTTAAAAAATGATTTCAAAAGATTTTATGAAATTTATTGAAAATTCAAAAAGGTAAAAAATCTGACAAAGTCTTTTAAAACTCCAGTACAAATCAATAAAGAAAAAAATATACAATAAAGAATGAAAGTAAAAAATAAGATTTCTAAAGTTTAAAACCGATTGCGTGAACGCTTTACATTTTTTCAAAGGTTTCAGTCTCGGAGACTAAGTCCCAAGACGGGAGTTTTTAAGATTCAGAGCCACGTGGAGTCTGTTAGTAAGAGCAAAAAAGACTCCTGATCAACATGTCAAAGACTCTTTATATCCAATCAGTCTCTTTGTCTGGAACCCTTGAAAAAACATGAACATGCAGGTGCATCAGCCTCAGACCTCTCAAAAGCTTAGTGGCACCTTAGGTCACTAAAGTGCCATACGGCATCTGAACTCTCAAGAGCTGAGGTCGCATCACCTTACAAAGTTCAAACTGAGACGTCTTACACTCACGCGAGCAAGTTCTTTTACCTGCTCTCTGTGAATAGGTGCAATAAATACTGATCGATTGATACCACTGTAAATACAAAAGATCCGGCACATGCAGCAAAATAAAAACATTTTACTTAAATTCGTGCACATAAATGTATACAATCTGTCACGACTGGAAATCAGGAGGAGGAGGACCCAATTGCAGAGCAATGAACTATTTATTTAACAAAAAGGCAAACAAAAACTTAAAAACAGGGAGCCACGAGGAATTAACAGGACCATACCACAGCGACAAACGACAATGAACTGACACGGAGGGGAAGAAACACAGAGACTAACCTTCCTCTAGTGTTAGCTTTCTGTTACTATCTCTTATGTTAACGGGTCGGTTTTGACCCGTGTCTTAAATCAGCCATAAAATACCCTAAAAACAATTATTTATCATCCAATTTGTTTCTTACCTCTTGGTTACCTTGTTAGGCTCCCTTATCCATGAAAAGATTGGTTTTAATATTTTTGTTGTGGCCCCCTGGGCCTTTCTTTTAACAGCATACCCCTCGTTTTCAATATAAAAAAGTAGTCAAATGAACCTCAAGAGAATAATGTAAACAAATAAAAGGTTGTGCTGTTACCTGACTATTACTGAGGGGTATTAGATCACATCTCTTAAGTGTTCCAAAAAAAAAAGATTTAAATTTGAATATTATCAACTATAGTAACATCTATGGTGTTTCAGGTCAATTTTGACCCATATATATTTCCTTCAAGAAAAGGGCAAAAAAACAAGTCTTTTTTTTTTCCAAAAATAGAACTTTACTACATAAACAAAATGAAATGCAGAACTCGTAATAAATAATAAAAAAAATGATAATAAAATGTAGATTTGCAAGGTCAAACAAACGACAACCAATCGAGCAAATCACACCAACAGAAATCAAGTACTAGTTCCATAACTCTGTGCAAGAACATGTATGTATATGTGTGTGTGTGTGTGTGTGTGTGTGTGTTTTTTGTGTGTGTGTGTGTGTGTGTGTGTGTGTGTGTGTATGTGTGTGTGCGTGTGCGTGTGCGTGTGCGTGTGCGTGTGTGTGTGTGTGTGTGCGTGTGTGTGTGTGTGTTTAGATGCATGTGTGGCAAAAAGTGACACTTTTAGTGTGTTCTTTGCAGATATATTTTTTGCAGGTGAAGCACAATGTGTCTTTCTGTCCTTATTGCTAGGGCAGACCTGACACCTCTTTCTTTTCGAATCAGGTGGTCTCACTGGGGTTGTGGCTGTGGCTGTTGTTGATGTTGAGGCAGGGCTGGCTGAGGAGGAAGCTGATGCTGATGCTCTTCTTGTTGCTATGGGTGTGGATGGAGTGCTTGGTGAGCACTGCAGCTGTCTGACCAAGGCTTCAGCGGCTGGGTCTCGGGGCACCCGTTCCCTTTGCTCAATGTGCGGCTTGACAAGGGAACTCCTTAGCTCTTCAAGAAACATTCTCCGCTTGGTGTTTTTGGTTGAGTTCCACTCTTGGTGAATGTGGGTCCACAACACAAATGCATTGTATGCAGACACATTGAGGATGTTGTAAAACACAACCATTGGCCATCTCCTGGTCATTCGCTGGCAAGTGTAGGTGGCAGTCAGCTTGTCTAGATTGTCCACTCCTCCTTTGTTTTTGTTGTAGTCCAGGATGATTATGGGCTTTTTGTCACTTCCTGATGACAAAGCAGCATCTTTGTGAAGAGTGGACATCAGTATCACGTGCCGTCGTTTTTTTGGACAGTATGAAACAACAGTGGTGGTGTCTGTAAAAACAAACTTTGAGGAAAGTGGAGCCCTGTCCTTCACCAGCAACATTTCAGCGGGCAGCTCAGGTTTATGTTTATGTTCATGTCTGTCTTTGTTTGTTCTGTCAAACAGGCAAAGAGAAAAGCCCCTAACTGAAGCTCAAGTGGTTGGAGGAAGAGCTGGCTGTAGGCTGTTGGCTGATTGTTTGTTTATGATTTCAGTTTTGGCATTTATTATTGTTTTATAATCTTATATTTTAACTGGGTCGAAACTGACCCTAACAACACAAAGGTCATAATTTTCACCAGAGCATTTTATAATTTAGTAAAATTATTATTATTATTATTATTTTGTTTAAATAGAAGTTCCTGACAAAGTCAAAAAGTCTTGATGCAATAAACAAATTTAGTACTTTTATGCATGCTAAACCTGAAAACGGGTCAGTGCCGACCCTAACACTAAAGGAAGGCTAAATAGACAGGGGGTAATCAGACACAGGTGAGACTAATGAAACAGGTGAACACAATGAGTGCAATCAACACTGGAGGGAAACACACAGACAGGAATTAAGACAAGAAACACTGAGGACAAATACAAAGTAAATCAAGAACACAGAGAAACAAGAATAAGAAATTACAAAATAAAACACTAAACCAAACACTAGACCAAACTAAACCAAACAAGCAACACAAAGGAAGAATTTAAAACAAGATAAGAAATCAAAATACAAAACAGACCAAATCATGACACAATCTATTGATAGTAGCTAGGCTACTACTTTTACGCATGACTTCAAATATTGACTTACCTTTGAAATTTAAGGTGTAAAATCTAATGTCCATGGGGTTTTTTCCTGCTAGTTTTCGCTTTCTTCCTGTCCCCGCTCTTCTGAAATGTTTCCGCTTTTTCTTTTCCTGTAACACTGTCTTGGAAACATCGCGACGGCTAGTGTCAGTAGTTAATAGGCTTATTCCAGGTCAAAGGTGAGGGTTGTGCGCCCACTATATAAGATTATATCCGCGCGAATCTTTCAGACATCAGAAGATTTCCGGACTAAAAGAAAGATGTTGCAAGAGAGAATTACCGTTTGGCGCGGAACGAGGTCAATCAATATCAGGGAGGTGAACTTCACAGTGGAGAACCTCGCAAGAATATTTAAGGTATTTAGTTATTATATATAGTGTATTTTAATAATGTTACTGTAAATGTATGTCAAATTATTACCTAACATAAAATAATTAATCGATTAAAATACATTGACATGTTGGTTACTTATTTTATTGAGATATAAATAAATAAAGTTAATCTTTATAGAATATTTATCACATTTTTAGATAGCCTACTTCCATTATTTGGTAACATTAATGTTAAGCTTTATCCTTCAGGGCCTTAACATGTAAGCCTAGCAGTAGTCAGACAACAGCAAGTGATATGTTGAATATTAGCCGGCTTTTAATGACCACAGTTTGAAGAAATAAAAGCAAATTCATGTATATTTGACTTTCATGTGCAAACTCAACCCAAAGTGCTTAACAAAAAACAAATGTAAAAATATAACAAAGTATAATTTCATAAAACTGTGCATTCCTCCATCACATGCACAGATGATTTCTAGAACCCTGGAAAGAGCACAAGACTATTGAAGCCACACATTTTAGCCCGTGGACTACATAAAGGGAATTAAGTTTTGATGATATTATCGGGTAATACATTTTAAACATTTGATGTAAATCTGTGGAAATGTTTGAATTGTTTTATTTTGCATGGATGTCTGCTTAGGACAAAACAGAATGTTTATATTTATGCTTGGATATGATACAGTTCGATTAAATTACCCTCAATTTCCAGCTTGTTTAAAAATGACTTTAAGTAAAAGTTACTTATTTACTTTGTGTTAACAACAGCGCTCTCCTGTGTAGTGCAAATAGGACACAAGGATTTCAATCTGAAACTTGTTTTTAAATAAAGGGAAATCTTTGCAAATTAAAGTGTAATAACAAAAAAATGTAGGCCCACACATTTTTTACGTAGTAACAGATGTGATCTAAAATGTAACAAAGTGCAATACTTCAAACAAAACCTACTTCAATGAAAGTAAAAGTAGAGATTTTAAAACTACTCAAGAAGTACACCAAAAAAAAAGCTGAATTACAGTAACTCGAGTAAATGCAATTTGCTACACTTTCCACCTCTGATAATAAGTTAAACAAATGTCTTGTGTGTATTGCTTACTATACTAAGCTTGAACTACTGATGCTACACCATGAGGGATGTGTGTACATAAGTGACCATAAAAAAGTTTAGTTAGACGTTGGTGTGTTTTAGAGAGAGAGAGAGAGAGAGAGAGAGAGAGTGAGAGGTAAGACAAACTTTCAAAATGAATGTCATCCTTATACTTTCAGCTGATTCCATCAAGTATATACTTGATAAATGACAGCGGGGATGTTGTCATGCCCAGCCCTACAGGGCAGCAGATGTGAGGTCTGTGGGGATGAGGAGGGCCCTACCTCTACCGCACCTGCAAGTAAGGCTTTAAATAATTGTTAGTTCTATTTTCGTTAAATCTGTAAATTGTTTTTCTCGATTATCAAGTGTCACGAGGTTGTAAGAAATGTCGATGAGTGCTTCCCAAAGCACAAGATGACATCCTCAAAAACCTTGTTTTGTCCAAAACTTAAAGTAATTCAATTGTCATAGAGCAGTGAAGAACAGAAAAGATTCAGATATGAGCTGTAATCAGAATATCTTTAAGTTTTGAAAAACAATGACTAAAACATGGTAATTCTGATAATAGTTTGTGATTATTTTAATTGTTGACAACTTGTCAATTATTGATTAATCTTTGCAGCTCTTCCAACCAGATAGCCCCCAGGAACTTTTCAGTTTCAAGCAAGAGCCTCAGCCTCTGCAGCTTATGCTGGACCTCCACCTCCACATCCAGCCAGGATGTTCACAAGGTAAGTAACAGTAAAGATTATAATAATAACAAAACTGTAAATGGTTATGTTGTATATCTCGACAAAAGGTTACTGAGAAATGTCCCCATCATGCAGCTGGGAGTTCAAATCCTTGTTGGGCCGTGTTCAGCCACTGCTTGAAGTGCACAGTTATATGAGCTTGCATTTAGTGAACCCCGTACAATTGCATATATAAACAGGAAACATTATCCGTGTACCATAAGTTAATTGGTTTAAAGTCTTTTGTACACACTCAACACTCTTAACTGTGTCTCTCTTGCTCTGACCCCATCACCACCCTGTGTTTTTCTCTGTCTCTGTGAAAGGAGTATCGCAATTGGCAGGGTGGAAAGGGGACAGCTGTGCTGTGATGGGGCCGTCTTATATGTAGAGGCCAGTCAGAGTGAGGCAACAGTGGCTGGCATGACTCAAAGAGTGAAAGCAGAGCTCAGGGCGGAGGAGAATGTTGTGTTATGTGATGGACAAGGCAACAGATTGGTTGACTCCAGTGGGACATCTGGTAAGATCTAATATTTAAGACGTTTGTCAGTTACAATCTGGCATGAATCTGAATCTTAATAGTTTTAAATTCTATTTCAAACAGGTAGTGAAAGGATAATTAGAAATGTAATAACAATTGGAGACCAAAACGTCTTGCTGTGTGTGTGTGTGTGTGTGTGTGTGTGTGTGTGTGTGTGTGTGTGTGTGTGTGTGTGTGTGTGTGTGTGTGTGTGTGTGTGTGTGTGTGTGCGTGTGTGCGTGTGTTATTGTGTGTGTATAACTGTCCAAAACTTAGATCGACTTTATGTTTGACTCAGGACTGTGTATCTGCGTGCCTGTCTGTCTGTGTGTGTGTGTAAATTAGTCTTCCACATCACTCTTCCATAATGGTATTTATGCTTAATAAACTTTCAAGCCTTGACAACCACCACATGAGATGAGAGGAAATTGGATAAACACTAAAGTGGTTATTTGACTCCTATCTTCTCCCTGACTGGTTGAACTGCTGCTGGTTAAACTCTGCCCTTGTTACAACTACACTCGCTCTCCCCTACATCTGGAAGCCATAGCAGACATGTACTTATTCAAGATGGGACAATTGTACTCTTTTAAAATGCTTGTGTCTTTTGAAATAATATGTGAGCCAATGTGAACATGATAAGTCTGTTAATTTATGGAACAAATTCAAAGATGTAACACAGCATTGGAAAGTTGTTTATTAACCCATTTTGAAAAAGTCAAATGTTCCTGCTATGACTTCAAGGTGTTTCCTCATCTTAGTTGTTGCAACATAAGATGTGTGGGGCTACTGACTACTACAGATAACTGACTTACTAGACATGGTTTATAAATGAAAGGGTTCTGGTTGTTCTTTGTATGACTAATGTTGTCTTCTGTTAATAATTGATCTATCTTTATTGTCAAGCAATGACTCAAACTTATTTATGTTGCGTACTAAAAAAGCAAGTGTGCAGCAACGTGTTGATATGGGCAGATAAAGTGAGAAGACAAAGACAAACGGGATGAGCAGGTTCAGTGTACAAAGTTACGCTATCAAAAATAGGACTTGCTTGCACTTCTTTCTGAAGCAAGTCTTGTTGCCTTGGTATTGCACATACAGTAGATATGCAATGAGCCGGCTGACGGACAACATTCAAAGACGGCCTGACTAAGGTCCAGTCCTTTTCATTAGCAACAATTATAGTTACAGAACATGTATTTTCATCTGGGCAGATCGGTCCTGTATCATTAGAGTCCCTTATTAAAAGTATAATAATGATCTTTTCATGTGAATTTGAAGGCTGTGTTTGGGGGGTAAAAACTGTCAACTTAAAAGGCAGAGCTCTGATTGCAAGACCTGAAGCCCATGTTATTTATATAAGAAAGAAATACTTTGAGCAAATGCTTTCATTTAGAACAAAATCACAACAGGGACTAAAACACTATTATATTTTGGGATATGATAGGTTAAGAGATGTCACAAGGTTTTTAAAGTGATAAAGAAACCAACAGATTCTCTAGAGGTGCCAGTAAAAGGCTTGAGCTCTCTCTTTGAAACCTAATATCAATATCAATTGTGCTCCATTATCTTCTCTGTAGGCATCATGTTCTGGAAGCAGAATGCCCGAAAAATTGTGGCCCTAACTGAGAGCTCTTTTAATGAGCTGCAGAGGGGGAAGAGGAGGAGGACAAGGTAGTAAGCATTGCATTTATCCAAAAAGGAACATTTCTGTGTTTGCAATTGTACGCCATAACCGAGATAAGTCTTGCTTAAATGTGACGCTGTATGCACATGGTTCAAAGCCTCTCCGGCCATGATAGGCAGGTTTATGGGTGATATTAAAACTCCATCCATGTTGGTGTCACATAAGTGTAGGCAGATGCCCACTGATCTAAAAGTATATTTTAAAAAAGAGCAGTCACGAGCCCCACCTGCCTGACTCATTATACGAACACAAGAGACCTCACTGAACACTTTTGATTCATAAACGTTGTAGTGAAAGTGTCAAAATAAAAGCCCCAGGAACAGAATGATATAGACAGACAGACAGACAAGTTATTTTATGTGAGAAAGGACACATTTAAATGTATGCTTGTGATGATCTTGGATTTTATTTCTTGAGCTGTAGTTACTCGTTTACGCCACCAGAGGGAGTATCCCCTGAAGTGAGCACTAGTTGTGGTAGCTTTAGTTCCCCATTATTCACTGTCAAGGTTGTCACATGTACATGGTTTAAGTTTATCGTAAGTACATTCATCATGTTAACACTTTTACAGTTGAACTTCAAAGTACATTACCTTATCATTTCATTTAAGCTTGATTTACTTATTTTATCCCATATAAAATAATATATATATATATATATATATATATACATATATCATATCATATCGTGTATGTCATGATGGACAGGCACTAAAAAGTTAGCCTACATCACATTTTCAGTTGCCAAAAAGTGATTATCATCCTATATGCCTTACTGGTAGAGGTTCAACATGCTTTGTTTTCCTGTCATTGCACATGTGCTTCTCATCTGTACATGCAATATCGGGTGCTAGACGTACTCCTGCATCGTGCACCTACAATGATCGGTATAGCGACATAGTTTATACAGTGAGTCTCATTTTTTTTCATTTCATTGTCCCACCATAGATGCCAGGCCTAGTGGGAGAGAGCGAGATTGCAGCCACACAGGGCTCATTACAATTTTCCAAAACAAAACACTCCCCAGGACTTGTAAACTGACTTTCACATGTGCCATCCCATTGACCTGGCATGTTGCACAGGAGCCTCTCCATCTGATTCCAATGCTGCTATCAGGTGAAGAATAGACAAAATGTTACTGTGTCTCAATCTCTTCCTGCTGTGGCCCACTTCACCAGTGTTTTTCAGTGACTTATTTAATTGTGTAGATAACTAAGATAAAGTTTGATCAAGAACTAAACCCTTCAATACAGCAATTAAACTGAAAATGAATTTCCTCATCCCATGTAGTTCTATTTATGATGCATTCATGTGTTTGGGGATTTTGTTACACAACAGTGTATACACACTTTAAAAATGTTGTACATATTGTATTATGGCTGCAATAAATTCATTGTTTTTGTACCCATCAACAACAGATCTTGGTTTGGTGTGTTTGAGTGTTGATGAACTGAAAAACAATTTCCATTTGCTGCTGGGTCGAAGCCAAATCTGAAGGACATTCGAACTAATGCAGTTACCCACTATCAATATCTCGCCCACAGAAATGACAGGGTATAGTCAATTTATGGACAAAGGAGTTGGTCATTTCAAGTAGAAAACAAAATGTGTATTCAAACTAAAAACTGGGGGAGCTCCAAAATGTAACTCATGAATGGCAGGGGGCTTCAGGAAGTTGGATGCTCCACTTCAGAGCTATGAGATCAAAGACAGCTACGTGGTCCCTGAGTGGACAATTTAAATGTCTCTCATTTTTCATTGACTTCATGCTAGCCCAAAGAGCAATGAGAAAAGAATAACTGCAGTTTTTAATGACACCCACCACAGCTACTCTAAGGTCTATTTTACCACCTGATTGAATAACTGATTTAACTGAACACAAGTCAATGAATATCCAGAGACATTTTTCTAGTTGTTTAATCAAACACACAAAACATTTTCAGGTAAAAAATAAACATGATCAAAAAAACTCAATGCAAGAAAAGAAACAAACAAAATGCCTTCAGAACAACTTTTCACATAAAAAACACTTCAATGAGAACTATTTTGAACATAATTATGAATGTGAAGAAAACTAGAACAGCAGAAAAGAAATACAAAAAAAAACATCTATTTGCGGATGGTGTCCCTCAAATTGGAGATCACCTCCTCCATGCCCCTTATTTCAAAAATGTTGTCAGCGAAGGCGTCACTTCTGCACTTGGGACAGTGCCCCCTACCCTGCACCCACTGCTGCACACGTACCTGGCAGCCAATTAAGCTTCGGCAGCATGGTGCCACCTTCTCGTCCATCACATCTGAAAGATTAAAATACTTCAATTACTTAGTTGCAGAGCAAACCCATACTGTACATGTTGTCATTTTTTATATGAAATGATTATTGGAAGGGTACTAGCAATGGCGGTTTAAACATTTTGGAATTCATAAAAAGCTACAAACCTCTGAATATGAGGCTGATACCACTTGCTGTGGGTCTAGGGCTACTGTATTAATTTGATTGGCCCTAGCAAAGGCGGAGAGGTCCTGCAGGGCTGTTTTTATTGCCGGCAGTTCCTCTGCCGCCAACACCAAACTCTGCTCAAACACCACCTGTTCACCAAAGCATTCGGCCTCAGTTAACACCTTAGTCTGTTTGTTTTGTGTTACCTTCTCCCCCCTTTCTATTGTAAAGTGTCCTTGGGTTTCGTGAAAGGCGCTATATAAATCTAAGTTATTATTATTATTATGTATCACACTGAAAATGCTGTTCATTGGTTTGCCTGTGTATTCAGTCTACATTTATTTTTATTTTTTTTCAAATATCTTTATTGATTTTTTTCCATATACAAGTATTAAACATGAAAATTACGCAAACAGTTTCACAAAGATGATCTGTGTGATAAGTAGAAGAAACAAAGGGAGAGGTCACATCTCTAGCAGACCGTACACAGATCAGCAACAAAAACAATACAGAGAAAACTGAATTGTAGTAGAACAGATAAAACAAAAAACAGACAAAACAAAACAACACAAGGGGGGGCCATGGTATACTTCAGAAATAGAGAATTACAAATAACAGATAAATAAATCAGACACAGCTTCCAAAGTTTACAATCCTGTACATCACAACACAAACTTAAATCACAGTTAAGTCCATAGCGAGTCAGTCACGTCCTCCTAACTATGATCTATCAGACCCTTCATTACAATGCCAGTCAGTCTAGCACCAATATATTTTAAGAATGGGGTACAGACATCATAGAAAACCTTTAACATACACTTAGATCTGTAGGTCAGACAATAGCTGGGTGGCACAAAAATAACCTTGTGCCACCCAGCTATTGTCGGAGGTTTGCAATCTATCCATTTCAGCAATATATTTTTTTCTGGCACAGAAAGTGAGGGCACATAAAAGTCTTTTGGAATGTGTGCTTTGAAATTGTGCATCTGGCAAGCCAAACAATAGACACAAAGGATCCTTATTCAGTCTAATGTTAAAAATTAGGTGTAGTCTATCCGCTATGTTTTCCCAGTAATCATCTATAAATTTACAAGTCCAAACACAATGAATGAAGGTCCCGATCTCAACATTACACTTCATGCACAGTTCAGACTTATTATGGTCCATTCTATGTCTAAGTTGGGGAGTTATCTGAAGGCGGTGTAGCAGCCTAAATTGATTTTCTTTCAACCTGTTACAAACTGAAATATTGTTTGCTAATTTCCATATTTGTAACCAAGTAGCATCATCAATGTCCATGTTCAGGTCCCCATTCCAATTTGTGGGTATAAATGCTGGTTTGCCCGTTTCATATTTAGAAAGGGCTTTATACCCAAGTCCTAGTATGCCCCTCTTCCTTCCAGCAGAGACTAATCTCTCCAGTGGAGAGGGTTGATGAGAAATACTTCCGTCTTTCCTGCTACTTAAAAAACTTTGTATCTGAAGGTACCTGAAAAATTCTGTTCGGGGTAAGTTATATCTCTTACATAAATGATCAAACGAAAGCAGTGTTTTCTTTTCATATAAATGTCCTATGGTAACAATCCCTTTACTGTTCCAAATCTCAAAGCCCTTGTGAGTGGTACCAGGAGAGAAATCTATGTTGCCCCAAACAGGCGAAAGAGAGGACAGTTGTTCTTTTAGTCCCTCTAATTTCCTTATATCCTGCCAGGCTTTAATAGTTGTATGTATAATTATATTGTCACCAATAAGAGTTTTCATCTTCTTTAGTTCACAAGCAAACAAGAGACCCCTCAGGTGTCGACTAACCTGAGAAGATTCTAAATCAAGCCATACAGAGTCACTGTCATTTGAAATCCAATCAGCAATGTAGCCTAACTGTGAAGCTAGTTGGTAAAGCCTGACATCAGGCACCGAAAGGCCACCCCTCTCCTGTGGCTTCATAAGTCTAGCTAGGCTCATACGAGGTTTCTTCCCTCTCCAAACAAAAGTACTAAACCAGCTATTTGTCCTTAACTACTCGTTTTGAAAGGAGGATTGGAAGCATTTGAAACACATACAGAAGCTTAGGCAGAATATTCATTTTAAGTAACGAGATCCGTCCAAACATAGATAGCGGTAGGGAATTCCATCTCTCAAGATTTTCATGTTTATGCTTCAACAAGGGTGTGAAATTAGCCTTATATAACTGATGAAGCAATGGAGTTATTACTATTCCCAAATATGTGAAGCCCTGCGGTGATCATTTAAACGGGCAAGAAAAGGGGGAGGGAGCAACACGATGTTTACCCAAAGGAAGAGCCTCTGACTTTGAAAAATGTATTTTATAGCCTGAGAATTCGCTAAAGCTACATTTATTTTTTAATATTATAATCTAAGATTATTGACTTGCTTTTTACATTTTTGTCATACAACAGCATAACTACATTTGTGTTACAAATAATGAATGCAGTTTCTTATAATTGAAACAAGGCTGATCCACTGGAAACAGATTCAATGATTGAATAGATTCTCTTTTTGTTCATTGAAATGACAGTCTTCAGAGCCTTTAGTGCTGATGAAATAGCATCTTCATCCAAAAACAGGTAGAGGCTTAGATAAACAATATACTCTTTACCTGGTCCTCCTCTTCTTCCTCCTGGATAAAGCCTGGTGTTGGCTCTCCCTTACCGCCACTATCCGGCGCGCATTCTGTTTCCAAAACCCGAGACCTGAAGGCAAGATATTGATGTTTGTTTACATTTTCAAATGAACTAGCACTACCCTAGGTTTCAAATTGAAGAAATTCCTGTTAAAGAAACATGCTGATGCTAAATACAGCAATTCAAACTGAAAATGAATGTTCTCATCCCATGTAGTGCTATATAGTAGTGCATAATTAACCCTTTATTTCGACAGCCCTACTAAGAAATAATCTGATTAGTTAGGGGGTGCCATAATATCAGAATTACAATTAATATAATATACATAATATGTTTACTGACTTACTAAAAATATAGTTCAATGATTATTTATGGTTTCCAGTAACATACCTGTAGTCCCTCCAGAAGCTTGTTGCCCTGGGAATCACAGAGGACGATATCCTCCTCTGAGGCCAGGTCCTGCTTCACCCTCTGTGCCATGTCCTTCACATTGGCCTCACGCTCATTGAAATCAAAGTAAAGAAGGGCATCTTCAATCCTCAGGGTCCCCCCCTCGACTATCCCTATTGATATGCTCCTTTTGATAGAGACAGAAAGAGTGAGTAATTCAACCTTTAAACATACAATCTTGGGATTTTTTTTTAGTCCTTTTGTAATGTAAAAAATAAAACATGTGTTTGATTCATTTTTCCCCCATTAATGCATCCCATGTATAATGCATCATGAAATTAATACAGAGGGAACAATACATACTGTTACCACTTGGCTCATGGCTGGTAACAAAGGAGGGAGGCCACACAAAGTTAACCATTCAAAATGATAGTTTAATTAACTCAAGTCACACATATATACATACATATATGAAAGTGATCCAAACAGACACGAATGAACTGAGGTTGCTTGCAGCATGTCCAGCCGAGAGAGAGTAAGAACCTCTCTCAGGCAGGCCTAAATAACTTTAGAAGGCCCTACTCAGCTGAGCAGGGCCCAGCTGACGAACCTCCCAGCTCCACCCACATGAACACACAAGACAGAGGCCCTTTCCGAATTGCCACAGTTCAGTATGCAGTGTGTACTATTCAGTAGGGAGTTTCAGTAGACTGAACTCTCGTGGTCATTCAGTATGCATTTTTTGTGTCCACCTCAGTATACTGAACATTTCAGTATGGATACTAACTTCCGGGTTTTATGCAGTATGGATCGGATGCATGCTATCAGGAAATGAATTGGATTTTACCACCCACAATGCTTTGCGAAATTAAACGTAAAACGTCACTTCACGTGCGCCTCCAAATCAAAACAAACGAGCATGGATTAATTGAATCAATTTTTAATCTAGAATGAGAGTCCCTTCTAAAATCGCTCCTTTTAATTAAGAACAGAAAATGTAACAAATGTCTGCATTATTATTAAACCTTTCCCCCTCTATTTAAAGAATGATTTCCATATTTATATCTGCGTCTTTAATGGTTTATCTTACATTATATTCTGTATATTACTTTCTTTTCTGTATGTACTGTGTGTTATTGTATTATTTAATCGGTTTTTAACTTTATTTACATTGTGATTTTGTTTTTATTTACTGACTGTATATGTGCATTACTCTTCTTGAATAAAGCTAAAAAAAAAAAAAAAATGAGAATGGAGGCGGCCGGTTCAGGTAAAGCAAATGACGCCACTTCCATCCTGAATGAATCAAATGAAGTAGGCACAAATATCTGCTTACTGTGCTGTCTACTGAATAGTAGGTACTAACAGTATACAGCACGGATAGTAGGTACTGTCTACTGACTACTGACAGATTGAGTAGGCACTTTGCAATTCGGATGCACCCAGAGACAGGAAACACAAAAACAGGCAGGAAGAGTGGGGGCAAAAAGGGAGGGGTCGTCACAATACATATAGGGTACGCACACCCTGACTCTCAAAGCTCCAGTTACCTCAACTCTTTCTCATTCAACTCTACCTTGAGCCTTCAGCATATTCCAAATGAACTACTTCTGATACTGTAAGAAAGTAATGTCTTGTTTGTAAAAAAACAAAAAAACAGAACAAACCTGGTAAACCTCCTTTGCATCACAGTTGGTGGTGGTTGCATGAAAGCAGGCGTCCAACAGAGGCCAAGGGCCTTCCTCTGAAACTGAATGGGTTGCCCTGCTGTGTTGGAGTTGGTGCCAAGCAGCGCTTGGCAGCAGGACCACACCATCTTCAGCGAGTAGATAAATACTTGATGGCACAAGCTGCAAAAACAAAGATTACAGGTTCTTTACATTGCTGTAGATGTTTCTTTACGCTAGACCTTCATTTTATAATTTTCTCGTAACACACTCAAATGCAGAGAAAATAATCCCTGATGTTGGACAACCAGTTTACTGCTTTTGTAATGCATTACAAGTTTCTCCAAGTGTTTTAAAGGTTTCAAGCTGCTGTAATGCATTATTATGACATGTCGATGAAGCGCTTGTGTGAGAAAAAAGGCGCTGCACGTGCATTCGTCTCTATGGCAACAGTCTCTTAAAAGTGGCCGCTGTACGATCGACACGGCTCCGTTGCTTTTTACTGTGTTTTTATTTCAGATGCTTTTTTGATGTCCTTATGGGACATCGGACACTGAAGGAGGATGATGTGGTTACAATTCTAACAAAACGTTTCTGGAGGACCGAGATTTTGTTGAGAGTACAAGGAAAAGTACTCGCCCAAACTATATTACAATATGAAAGATAGGGATAAATTAAACTGTAATATAGAGTATGGAGACAGTTTGTGGTGACAAGCTGACTGACCCTCCTAATTATACCAATAGATTTATTTATTTTTTTGCTAACCCAGTCAGTCTGTTCTTTCCAACTCAAACTCATCAACAGTAATTCCCAGGAATCTTGGAGATGACACTTGAGGCATCTCAACAGACTCAATTCAAATTTTAGATAAATCTTTAGAACATGTTTTTTGCCACTGAAAATGATAAAGTTAGATTTTTTTATATTCAAAGATAATTTATTTAATCTGAACCAGGTAGCGTAGGCAGTTAAACCAGCATTAGCATTCTTAATCAGTGAACTGAAATTTGAATGAGAGAGAACTAGAGTTGTGTCATCTGCAAACATTATTGGAGAAAGGATATTAGAGACATTAGACAAATCATTAATGTATATGAGAAATAATAATGGTCCCAGAATGGATCCCTGCGGAACCCCACAGAGTAGTCTGGCTTTGTTAGAATAGCAACTCTTAATATTTTAAGTCCATTGCACTAAATTGCAAGTTGATTTAACTCAAAATAATTTGTAATATTAAATTAAGTCCACTTAATATTTTCAAAATGCGTACAATTTTAATTTCTTTTTTTAATTGTTGCAGTAGAACATTTTAATTAACAATAAAAGCAAATAACAAAATGACATTCTTATTCTGTTTTATTTCAAAAGTTTTAACTTCAAACAACAACATGAGAAGTCAAGGACAATAATGCATGCTTTACAAATCTCTTCAAGGTTTTAGGTTTTCAACCTTTTTCTTTATGACAGTTACCAGTATTTTGTTGTCCAGTGAATGAATGCCTGGTTACCTACTCCGAAAAAAATACAGTGCTACTGGTAGCTCCTGATTTACAGGTTGGAGGGCCTATGCTTTAACAGCTCCAACAACCCTGAGTCATCAGATCTGGAGGACATATGTTTTATGTGAACAAACACATTAATATAACACTCTAAAAGTTTGAACCATCAGCTTTAAACTGTAGTGCAAAATGTATTTACAACCATATCCTGCGTTCACAATACTAACAGCATGGGAGTACTTTACTTAATGCTAGGACTGGGTAAATATAGAATCTTGTTAATCAACCTCTTTTCACGATATCTGTGCTAATGCCATTCAGCATAAAGTGCAAACAGTGCACAGACATGTTAAAATGCAAAAATAAAGATGTACCTGATATCTGGAACAGTAGCATAACTACCTGGAACCCGGTTTTACAGTACAAGCTCATTTTTCAGTCAGAATTTTGGGTGCCAGCTCACTTTTACCCAGGTTGAGCATCACCTGCTGGACAAAGAAGAAAGTGTTTTTCATGTACTTGGGATAGTCCAGGTGCAGGGTGTAAATCAGTCCAAAAAGGACACAGAAGGCCTGAGGAAGGTTAGCCAGCTCATCCATCACCACACCCCCTTCCAAGATGATCCCCACTCTGGATGGGTTCAGCTGAGGATTTTCTTCATCAATGCAGAGGATTCCCACTGGAGTTTGACTGTATGAGTCCTTGTCAGTTGCGTCCTAAAAGAGAAAGAAACAGATTTAAAATTACCTTCAGATGTTAAGAATGAAAAGCCTCATCGAAAATAAACCGTACACTGAAAGTAATTACTGAAAGTAGAGATCGTAATTGGCGTTGATAGGACATTTAACAACCTCACGGCAGCGGCGGAATCAGGCTCCAATGGTGGCTTTTTCCTCCCTCAAACTATCAGAATTATATCAGCCTTTAAAAGTCCAGTGTCGGGCAACCTCTTATTGAAAGGACAATAACATTGGTCTTCAATAAACTGCAATATTTGGATCTGTGCTTACAAGTAATTATTGCAAGAGGAGAGTTTACCCACTGCTCCAGCCCATTTGTTTAACTTGGAGTACACTTTTGATAAAGATGGCGCACTGCCCACTGTGATATATATTTACTTGATGTCTGTGACATATTCTACAGATATAGACATTAAAACTGTAGTGGCATGCTGTTATGTTGATTTGACTGTCCACAGATTGCTTTCAGGGATATTTTTGCAAATAAAATAGGAGAAACTCAGAATCTGTAGACAATGCTTCTAGGGATGATAACACAGGTCGTTAAGAATTTGCTCGACCTTGAAAAATTAACTCGATTTACTGATTTGAAATCATTTCAACCTCCTTTTATCAGTGCAATGGTGTATTTACAAAGTGTTGCAACGATGCTGGACCCTCTACACATACATCTGAGTTTTTTTAACAAACGCACAGAGACTGGATGCAAAATCAAAGCTGGTTGAGTTGGGAGAAGAGGTGCAGGTGGCTATCCCGAAACCACAGGCTAACGGTGCTGGGCACGACAGAGACACACCGTTACTCGCGCCAGGAGCTGGAGCCGTGCATCGGCCCTCAGCAATGGCTTTTCTTTTGGGGGAGCAGTATGCAACAGTTCCCGCCGCTAAACGCATATACGGAGGTGGATAACATTTAAACGCTAAACGTTTAGAAAAACACTAAACGCACAGAGCAACAGAGAGGGATGTACGGACAGTGGAGCTTATCGCTCCCTCTCTCTCTGCTGATGTGAATCTGCATTCTTGGTTTTGCTCATTTGTTTCGCTGCGTCTTATCTCTCCGCAGGAGGCGAGAGGGAATTTTTTTTAAAACCTGATTCATGCTTCTTGCAGTGGGCACGGTGCGGAGACAGCCGTCAAGTCGTTTCATACTGTTTGCGGTCAGAGCGGCCCAAACAACGGAACTCAGTGGTTCTGCGGAGCCGTGAGGTCCTCGCGTGCGTCTGCACTCTCTCCCCTGCTCTCTCTTGAGCACGCAGCAATTTTATGAATAAATGATAAATTTAATAATAACAGATCGGAAATATAGGCCACTTAGGCGGCCCAGGTATCGTCTATATGTGGGAAACACTGCGTTTATTTAACAAGCCGGACGCTGCCGCTGGCTCAGAAAGTGTAATTTGGTAGCCTATTCAGTTTATTTTATATTTGATTTGATATGTCATCATAGGCCAAAACGTAATGTTTTACGCATGCAATGTTGTCAGAGAATGTGTTGCTGTGGGAAAAAAGACACCTACAGTTATAATGTGGCTGCATAGCGAAGACTTTTTTTTTAAGTGTGTGCGCTATTCAATAAACGTTATATAGTCAGGCTTAACATTTTAAATATGTAGAGGGCAGACATAGCAATGTTTCATTATGCAATTGAGTTAGAAATGATGTTGCTGAGCAAATAAAGCTTTGATTGAGGAAGAAAAAAGCGCATTTGGTTTTGCTTGTTTAGGCAGCCTTGCAGCCGTCTCACAACGAGCCAATGGGCTTGGATCAGTGACATCATCGCAGTGTGATATCACACGGCACTTTTCAACGAGGGGGGCTAGAACCGAGCGTTACATGCAGCTACAGTACTGCTACTGCTAACAGGAGGAGGTAGGAGAAGCCGCGTTTCTGCGGACTTTGAATTTTTGCACATAGATGTGCCTAAACATGCACAAGACACCTGGAAAACACACTAAAGAGCATATAAAACCAGAAAAAACATAATATGGGACCTTTAAAACACTGAAAAAATTAGTAGCATATAATCTTAATTGATGGTTCCAAATTAAAATCGGAAAAAGAAAATGCAGCTGAAACATTTACAACAAATTCATTTACTTACGAAGCAAGTCTTGAAGAAGGCAAGAGGATCATCTCCCAAGATGACCGGTAGTCCCCGAAGACAAAGGCACCTGATGTCTGTTGGCTCCATGGTCTGGAAGATAGTGGGCATAGAAAACAACACATAGTACTTAAACACATTCTTAAAGTACCCAACAAGTTATGACAAAAAATTCTAATTTTCAAGACTGGAAAGTACATGAGAGGACAAGACAAAATGTCATGAAAGGAAAGGAGAGAGGACAGGAGAAAAGATGAGAAAATGAGACAAGAAGAATGGGAGAGAACAGTAGCGTTCAGGACAGAGACTGAGAAACTGAGAGAAAGGAACGATAAAGGCAAAGGGAAGAAACTTAGATTGTGTGAAGACAGGGAGAAGACTGATGTAGACAACTCAACTCACGTTTGTCTGACATAAAAGCGCAGGCCTCTTTTCTTCCTGAAGAGGTCCATCAGGCTGGGAGAGAAACGATCAAGTGTGTCAAATAAGTTTTCTCGCTGAACTCGTAAAAAACCTGAAACAAAACATAGCAAACACCTGATAATAAAGCAGACACAATTTGTCTAAGGCATGAATTTACTTATTCACTTATTATCCATCCCTGATGATTTCATGAACACACACCCTTTTTTTCTTTCCTGCTCGTCTCCCCCTCCGGAGCAGAAGAAAAGTCGGGCTTTTTAACTGAATATTGGACACATAGGCCTACATATTGCTGTGGCAAAAGCTACTTTCCCGAGCTATTTTCCCGACTATTGTTTCGGTCACCTAGCAATGCGCGCTGTTGCTTTTTGCTCATGTGCGCAAAAGAGCAAAAGCAAAAGAGGCAAACTGGTGAACGTTTAAACAGTTTCAATTCCTCCCAAACAGCCTCTCTTCCAATGAGAAAAGTAATGCTAGCTAGCGCTAGCTAACAGGTAGCTAGCAGGTGAAAATGTCGAATTGTTAACCGTGAAAACAAGGTTTCCACTGCTGTCAGAGTTAAAACAAACCTCCCTCCTCACCAACAGCCCCTCGAATTGACACACTCATAATAATGAGAAAACAGCGTTACCTGACTTCACGGTCCGGAGGACGAAGTTGCAGCAAAGATGCCTGTCACCTGCGACCTAAAATTTCAAATTGGCACTCCTTCACAACGCAAAGGAGATGAAGAGGCGTGGTTATGACTAAAACGTAGTATTTTAAGGCCATATAACTTAAAGTTATTCACACATTCAACTATGTGTACAAATTAGTAGAATATACTTAGCATTTTATAGTAATGCAATCAAACTTAAATAATGTATGTACATTGTAATTAAATCGTTTAATTAGATATAAAGTCCGGGTTTACAGAATAACCCGTGCTAACGTTTCTATAACCCTGAACAGAAATATTTAAACAACAATCTCAAAGACATTTAAAAACATAATTATTGATGTTTTCGTCATTATTGTGGTATACATTTCCCCTTATTTGTAATTGTATGTGTTGCAGCAAGCAGATCCAGGTGCCTTGCAGCACACTGTTTCTTGAAGCTATCTCCATCGTGTAAAAGCCTGTCCAATAACTCCTCTAGTCCGGGTTCTGGCTCGGTCACTTTCTCTGTTTCTCTTCTTATCTACATCCATCACCTTTCTTTTCCTCTCAGCCTCAGCCATCGTATCAAACAGTAGAGAGACTAACTAGTGCCGTACAGCGATACGTACTAGACTGCAATCTAATCCCGACCTGTGAGAGGCAGCAATGTGCGCAAGGCATGTAGTCTTCCAGAAATACAGAAAAACGTAGAAGAAGATATTTGAACTTTAGGCGCCAAAGGTCTTTAACGTCTGGCTGTAACAACGTTCTAGCTGGGAGTTCAAAGCCGACTCTCCAGCCTATAAAAGGATTGTCTTTTTCTAAACTTCGCGCTTTTACAGTCTGTGGATTTCAGCCGCTTGAAAGAAGAGTGCTGTACCATTTAAGCAGGGGAGCAGCAAAGAACAGATCGTTGTCGGCGGTAACGTAAGTACAAGTTTTCTCTTACCTAACATTAACCACATCGAGGTTTTACAGTCAGGTTGTTAGCGAAAAGTTACAAAATACTTCCAAGCTAAGCTAATTGTGGTAGAGCAATCCCATGTTAGTTTGTGAACATGTCTTACACCTGTAAGGTTTGTAAGTTTAATACAGCATCGATTTCTGCATTTATTTGGCATGTGAAAATTCACAGAAATCTGGCAAACTTTCGATTTCAGTGCAGACATGCAGAATGCCCTACTGCTTTTCAGACAGTCGGTGCCCTTCAAAAGCACATGTACCGATTTCATAGGCACAGAGCTAAACCACTTACACACATGGAAGGAGATGTGCTAGCATGCAAAATCGAGGATTGTTGCTTTGTGACAGTGAATATCTCAACCTTGTGTGAGCATCTCCAGTTACATATAAAAGATGGGAAAAAAGTGTCTTAAGCTGCCCCTATGATAACTGTAACAAGAATTTTAATGTCCGTTCGTCCTTCTCCTCACATGTTAGCCGGAAACATAAAATAAGAGCATCCTGCACCATTAGTACTGCCACTGTCGGCACAGCTAGCTCATTAAACAGTGAAATGGCCCAAACCTCTCAAACAGGTTTGGATGGTGGGAATGATAATGTAAATGATGGGGTGGAGGAGGGTGTACAGTCTGGCCTTGTTTTACCTCCAAATGCAGGCTAAAATGCTTCTACCAGCCAGTGTGATTCAGAAACTAATTGAAGGGCTCCAGGAGGTGCACAGTTACAGCACAGTCCATCTTTTGTCTAAATTGCATGAAGACTTAACAAAGTTAAATGTGCCTGAAAATGATATTTGTGAGCTTATTGATAGTCTCTCAAAAAATGACCTCCTGAAAAGATGCAACAAGGGAGTTTTTAGAAGTGATCAAACCCGTAAAACTCTCTTCAAGAGTAAATTTGATTACGTTGAGCCAACCCCGATTTACCTTGGTGTTGATGCTAATGGGAAAGACAGATTTTGCCATTATGTCAGCATTAAAGATACAGTGAAGGCATTACTGAGTCAGACGTCAGTTCAAGAGCAGTACCAACAAGCTAAATCTTAGACAACAACACCTGATGTGCTGGAAGATCTCAGAGATGGCAAAATCATGAAGAACAGTAAATTGTTAGAGGAAGCACCATCTGCACTATCCTTTATCTTATTTTAAGATTCCTTTGAGGTTGCCAATCCTCTAGGATCTGGTAAAAAAAAAGCACAAGATTTTGGCTATGTACATGACTCTTGCAGAAATTGAAAAACACAACAGGTCTTCAATAGATCCCATGCAGCTAGTCATGTTGTGCAGAGAGGAGGACTTCAAATTCTTTGGCCAAGAAAAAGTATTTTCTGCTGCTGTGGCTGACCTGAAAGAAATTGAAGAAGCTGGCATTCATGGTCCTGATGGGAACATTGGGCCTCATTCACTAACATTGCGTACGCACAAATATGTGCTTAAACCGTGCGTACGAACGTTTGAAGCACAAATCTGTGATTCATCAATATATTCTTACTTGAATTTGTTCTACTCTGCGAACACAATTTAGAACCTCCTGAGACCATGCGTATGCACAAATGATTGACCAGCTTTCTCAGATTATGTACACTCTTAACTAAATGCATGACATATTAAAAATACATTCAGTAAAAAATAATATATATATATAAATGTATTTTTATTTTTGAAAAGACAAGAATTAAAAACATGAATTAACTAATGCATTGACTAAATGTATTAAGTAATCATGAAATGCCTTTTCATCATTTAATCTAAAATCTTGAATCTAATCTTTGATCACTCCCACTAATACTGCCATGAAATATCGCATCTGTTACCAAAACCAGCTGATTAATTGGAGCTTATTTAAGAGCATGAAGGGAAAATACATGGTTGTGATTTACGTCTCAGAAAGTGTAAAGATCCAGCCTTGCTGAAAGATATTGCAGCCGGTGCCTTCAGAAGAGAGCGCATCAGACTGTCACAACGTGTGAAGAGTGTGACGAATGATTGATCAGCTGATTCCGGATGCCAATGCACGTACAGAATTGCTGTGGACACAGCGCTCTTTTTTACCTTTTGGGGCCGTCCCTTGCAACTTCTACGTGTCTCCACGTCGCCGCTCTCGTCCTGATACACCAATCGGATGTCCTTATATGGGGAGATGGGGGCGTGGTAGTATGCTGATTGCAGGTTGCGGGCACGCGCCTGACGATTTAGAATGATTCTGATTCACTAACATACGCATGGTGGTGAGAACAAAATTGGCTGGTACGCACGTGTCATGAATCCGACGGTGATTTTGCGCATGCACTTATTTTATGCGCAGGGTAAGAGCATTTCTACGCACATATTAGTGAATGAGGCCCATTGTGAGGGGTACTGTGGTTGCTATAACTGGGGATAATCTTGGGTCACACTGCATTGGAGGTTTTACTGAAAACTTCAGTAAAAGCAAATATTTTTGTAGGTATTGCCTCATAGACAGAGAAAACTTCCAGCGAACACCCACAAAATCAGGTCCTGTTAGATCAGTAGAGACTTATAACACTTGTGCAGCACAGGCATCATTACATCAGGAAATTAACGATGGGGTAAAGTTTGACTCAGTTTTCAATCAGCTGAAGTATTATCATGTTTGCCAGCCAGGCCTCCCCCCCTGTTTGGGTCATGACCTGTTTGAAGGGATTGTTTCTGTTGATCTTGCTATGTACATCAAGCACCTGGTGAAAGTTGAGAAACAGTTCACTTATTGCCAGCTGAACAGGATAATATCACACTTCCCATACAAAGGCAGTGATGCCAACAACAAACCACCTGAGGTTAGACTGGATGGGGAAAAGCTCGGAGGACATGCTGATCAAAACTGGTGCCTCTTGCGTCTCCTTCCTGTAATGATAGGGGACAGGATCAAAACTCCACTTGAAAATGATGTTTGGCAATTGTGTCTCAAGCTAAGGGAGGTTGTTGATCTGATATGTGCACCCAAGATCCATACTAACCAAGTAGCATATCTGAAGATTCTTATTGAGGAGTACCTCCAACTAAGAATAACTTTATTCCCAGGAAAACAACTGAAACCCAAACACCATTACCTTGTCCACTACCCTCATCCTCAATTTTGGTCCCCTTATTCAATTGTGGACATTGCGCTTTGAAAGCAAGCACAGCTATTTCAAGCAGTGTGCAAGGAAACTGCACAACTTTAAAAACCTCTGCAGTACTTTAGCTGAGAGACACCAGCTGCTACAAGCATATTTACATGCTGGCAACTTATTTCCTCCAATTCTTCAAGTAGGGGAAGCAGCAAAGTTTGATGACCAAGTATACCAGATTGGCATTCAGAGGGCTATCAATATCAAAGGCCTTCGTCCAGATGACACTATTGAAACACCATCTGTCATATTCAAAGGAACAC
>CM036549.1:11872675-11890175 GCA_020745685.1 Tautogolabrus adspersus | reverse complement strand
AACACACACATAGGCAAACACACACTCACGCACTCACTCACAGTCACACACACACACTCTCTCACACACACACACACACATAGACAGACACACGCTCACTCACTCACACACAGACACACAAACACACACTTTCTCACTCACTCACTCTAACACACACATAGACAGACTCACTCACACACACACTCACTCACTCTCACACACACACACTCACTCACTCACTCACTCACTCACACACAGACACACACTCACACACAGACAGACAGACACACAAACACACACTCACTCACACACACACACTCACTCTAACACACATAGACACATAGACAGACACTCACTCACACACAGACACACACTCACTCACTCACTCACACACACACACAGACAGACACACAAACACACACTCACTCACTCACTCACTCTAACACACACATAGACAGACTCACTCACATACACACACTCACACACACACACACACACACACACACAGACACACCCACTCACTCACTCACACACAGACAGACACACAAACACACACTTACTCACTCACTCTAACACACACATAGACAGACTCACTCACACACACACACACACTCACTCTCACACACACTCATAGACAGACACTCAGTCACACACAGACACACACACAGACACACAAACACTCACATAGACAGACACACACAGACAGACGCACACTCACTCACTCACTTACTCACACACAGACAGACACACACACACACACTTACTCACTCACTCTAACACACACATAGACGACTCACTCACACACACACACACACACTCACTCACTCACTCACTCACTCACACACCCCAAAAATGCGGAAGTACAAGCCATGACTGTATGCTTGTATTTTCGTGGATCGGCGCTGAGCTGCACCACAGAGATGGAAAACATGGCCAACAACTGCAGGAGTGTTTCACACTATAATCCCTATTTCACACATACTCTGTGCGCGCCCATCCCTATGATATAATGAGAAAAACTTGGAAACATGTTACTTTGTCTGTCTGAGATTGATTTGTTGAGCATTCGGTGCCTGTTCTGGCGTCATGTTGATAAAGTGATGAAAATACGATCACAAGTATGTATATTGTGTTTATAGTGAAATTGACCGGCTGCTCTGTGCATTTCCTTGTTGGGCTTCCGGTCCAGGTTGTTATATTCTGTCTAGCTTGACACAAACCTGCAAGGTACTCCAGTTCTAGTACTCTAATAGAGTTGCAATAATCGCATGATTGTCAAGTGTTGTTACCAACAATATTAGTTAAAAGTTTATTTTTTGCCTTCTTTCTGCACTGAACCTTAAAGATGTTAAATAAAATGTTATTTTAACAGTTACAAAATGTATTGAAGTTTCTGTTTTACAGTTAAAACACTATGCTGCCAGTTAATTACTGGCATATGTTAATATTTATTTTTTACAGTAAGTTACTTGTCAATTGCTGCCAGTAAATTACTGTGAATTTCACAGTAGGTTTTTTACAGTGCAGGAAGGTAAGGATACCAGAATACCAGAATGCCATAGGCCCAGCAGATCACCTGTAACCTGTGTAACGGTATTGCCTGGGGATAGGGACAAAATATTTACAATTAAACTTGATAGTCTTATTATTTATACAATTGAAAATGTATAAACAAAGGTAATAGACTCTCCACGGCTGAAGCTATGGGCTGACATATCCTGCACAAGCAAAAGTTACAGGAGACTCTTATCCCTCTCCCTCTCTCTGTATGGGCTCTATTATGACGGCTTAAAGCGTGTTGTTCAAAAGCGAGTGGCGCACGGCTATTTGGGGCATTTCCGACTATATTTTGGAATTTACGCGGCGCACAATCTGGGTTTGATTATACATTGTGTGTTTTGGGTGTGAATCCAACCAATCAGAGTGTCAGCTCTCATTGCCTTAAATGCGCTGAATTATTTCCACAACCTACGCAGGCTGTAAACATTTAATAATTTGCTCTGCTGGAATCCTCTGTTAAATTCTCTAATGTGCGCGTAATAGACACTGGACAGTCTGTATTAATATATATGGGAGGCACTCGTAGTCATACGATGTATTATAAATCTAAATCTTGGTTGCAAGAGAGCATTTGAGTGTGTGCGCTTCTGCATGTGTTTCTGCGTGTAGGCTATAGACAGAACGCGCAAGTTGGAGTGTTTGGAAACAAACAGAAACAAAAGCTTTTTGTCTCTCAGTCCTCTATCCCAGTAAAACGCATTTAATTGTATCAGCAAACGCACTGATAATAAACTGTGGAGTATGGAAGAGGCCAACCCTGAGGCCGTCACAACTGTCCTTTCATCAAAATGTTTTGGGTAAATGTATGTTAAGAAATTTCTGTTATGTTTGGTAAAAACTTAGATCTTAAAGGGATACTTCACCCGTTGAAACATGAATCTGTAGTGACATTGGGTCATATGTAGTAGAAATGTGAAATAAATTTTGAAGTTGGTGCCTTCTTGACCGAGAAAAGGCAGAAAGTGTCTTTTTGCTTTATGTGGATTAGAGACAACAACTCCCAGAATGCACAGCACCGCAGGACACTCCCGCTGAAGGAGAGGTGCATTCACGTGGTATCGGAAAAATGAGATTCGGAGTTGTAAAATGCACATGAAACACCTGATCAAGTCGGTTTTGTGTTTTATTAACATACTTTTTATTCATGCACGTTTTGCACATCAACTTTTTGCTTAAATGTAACTTTTGACAATAAGATTTCTCTAAGAAACATGGACCACCCGAGCAGCACCTGAATGCAGCATTATATACGGACATTTACAAGAACACATACGGCCACAAGTTCCTTATTTTCTTTCAAAATAAAGGTAGGTTTGTATCCAACAAGGAAGTAAAGTAACCTGAGCTTAAGACAAAATTACAAAATAAAAGCATTAAACACTTTTTTTAAATGCAAAATAATTGAATTCCAAATATGATTCAACTGTGATCAATTTCAATTAACTATTGATTTTCAGCCACTAAAAATGAAATCATTTGACAGCCCTTATTAATATTCAAAAAGCAGTCTCAGTACCGTTAATGTTTGTTTACTGTGTCCTGCAGATGTCCAGCAGCTGTTGGTGAGTAAAGAAGAGCTTCCACCTGAGCAGCAGGAGTGGAGCCACATCCTGGACCAGGAGGACACTAAGCCCCAACACATTAAAGAAGAACATGAGGAACTGTGGAGCAGTCAGGAGGAAGAACAGCTTCAAGGACTGGAGGAGGCTGATGCCACCAAGTTCCCCTTCACTCCTGTCTCTGTGAAGAGTGAAGATGATGAAGAGAAACCTCAGTCCTCACAGCTTCATCAGAGACCAACTGAACAGATGGAAACAGGAGTTAATGGAGAGGACTGTGGAGGAGCAGAACCAGAGAGGTACTCAGATCCAGAGAGACATTTACAACCAGAGACTGAGGTCAAGATTGAAGACTCTGATGAACCTGAGACTGATGACAGAGATGATTGGCAAGAGACAAGAGAAGATCTGTCAGAATTAACCTTGAAAAAAAAGAAACTAAAGACTGGTAAGAGACCACATAGGTGCTTGGAGTGTGGTAAAAGATTTAACAAAAAACAGCATCTGACCAAACACATGATGATTCACACAGAAGAGAAAGCCTTCAGCTGCTCTGAGTGTGGTAAAAGTTTTACCCGAAGAGGAAATCTGACCACACACATGTTACTTCACAGTGGAGAGAAAGCCTTCAGCTGCTCTGAGTGTGGAAAATGTTTTACCCTAAAAGGATATCTGGCCACACACATGTTAGTTCACAGTGGAGAGAAAGGCTTCAGCTGCTCTGAGTGTGGTAAACGTTTTACCCAAAGAGGAAGTCTGGCCACACACATGATGATTCACACAGGAGAGAAAGCCTTCAGCTGCTCTGAGTGTGGTAAATGTTTTACTCAAAGAGGACATCTGACTACACACATGTTAGCTCACAGTGGAGAGAAAGCCTTCAGCTGCTCTGAGTGTGGTAAAAGTTTTACACAAAGAGGAAGTCTGGTCACACACATGTTAGTTCACAGTCGAGAGAAACCCTTCAGCTGCTCTGAGTGTGGTAAAAGGTTTGCCTATAGAGGAAGTCTGGTCACACACGTGTTAGTTCACAGTGGAGAGAAACCCTTCAGCTGTTCTGAGTGTGGTAAACGTTTTACCAAAAGAGTAAATCTGACCACACACATGTTAGTTCACAGTGGAGAGAAAGCCTTCAGCTGCTCTGAGTGTGGTAAACGTTTTACCCAAAGAGGAAATCTGACCACACACATGTTAGTTCACAGTGGAGAGAAAGCCTTCAGCTGCTCTGAGTGTGGTAAATGTTTTACTCAAAGAGGACATCTGACTACACACATGTTAGTTCACAGTGAAGAGAAACCCTTCAGCTGCTCTGAGTGTGGTAAAAGGTTTACCCATAGAGGAAGTCTGGTCACACACATGTTAGTTCACAGTGGAGAGAAAGCCTTCAGCTGCTCTGAGTGTGGTAAAAGTTTTACCCAAAGAAGACATCTGGCAAGACACATGTTAGTTCATAGTGGAGAGAAAGTCTTCAGCTGCTCTGAGTGTGGTAAAAGTTTTACCCAAAGAAGATATCTGGCAAGACACGTGTTACTTCACAGTGGAGAGAAAGCCTTCAGCTGCTCTGAGTGTGGTAAAAGTTTTACCCAAAGAAGATATCTGGCAAGACACACGTTAGTTCACAGTGAAGAGAAACCCTTCAGCTGCTCTGAGTGTGGTAAAAGGTTTACCCATAGAGGAAGTCTGGTCACACACATGTTAGTTCACAGTGGAGAGAAAGCCTTCAGCTGCTCTGAGTGTGGTAAAAGTTTTACCCAAAGAAGACATCTGGCAAGACACATGTTAGTTCATAGTGGAGATAAAGTCTTCAGCTGCTCTGAGTGTGGTAAAAGTTTTACCCAAAGAAGAAATCTGACAAGACACGTGTTACTTCACAGTGGAGAGAAAGCCTTCAGCTGCTCTGAGTGTGGTAAAAGTTTTACCCAAAGAAGATATCTGGCAAGACACATGTTAGTTCACAGTGGAGAGAAAGCCTTCAGCTGCTCTTAATGTGATAAAAGATTTACCCAAAGAGGATATCTGGCCACACATGTTAGTGCACAGTGGAGAGAAATCCTTCAGTTGCTCTGAAAAACAAAAAAATGTTGTGTGGTAAAAGTTTTACCGAAAGAGGAAATCTGGCCAGACATATGTTAGTTCACAGTGAAGAGAAACCCTTCAGCTGTTCTGAGTGTGATGAAAGTTTTATCCTAAGAGGAAGTCTGGCCACACACATGTTAGTGCACAGTGAAGAGAAACCCTTCAGCTGTTCTGAGTGTGATGAAAGTTTTATCCTAAGAGGAAGTCTGGCCACACACATGTTAGTTCACAGTGAAGAGAAACCCTTCAGCTGTTCTGAGTGTGATGAAAGTTTTACCCATAGAGTAAGTCTGGCCAGACACATGTTAGTTCACAGTAGCACAAGTTCTTCAGACAGCTCAAAGAGGATATCTGGCCACACATGTTAGTGCACAGTGGAGAGAAACCCTTCAGCTGCTCTGAGTGTGGTACAAGTTTTACCCATAGAGAAAGTCTGGCCAGACACATGTTAGTTCACAGTAGCACAAGTTCTTCAGACAGCTCAAAGAGGATATCTGGCCACACATGTTAGTGCACAGTGGAGAGAAACCCTTCAGCTGCTCTGAGTGTGGTACAAGTTTTACCCATAGAGAAAGTCTGGCCAGACACATGTTAGTTCACAGTAGCACAAGTTCTTCAGACAGCTCAAAGAGGATATCTGGCCACACATGTTAGTGCACAGTGGAGAGAAACCCTTCAGCTGCTCTGAGTGTGGTACAAGTTTTACCCATAGAGAAAGTCTGGCCAGACACATGTTAGTTCACAGTAGCACAAGTTCTTCAGACGGCATATGTGTAACGTTGTTATAAATAAAGTGATGTAGAGTGAGAAAGACTTTCATCTACTTGTGTTATTTTGTGTCGAGTGTCTAAAGTCTCTTTGGTAAAGAAAAGGAGTTCAGCAGATCTTGATGCAGAGTGACCACAGTCAGATCAGGTCCAGGTTGATTTCACTGAAAACCTTTAACCCTTAATAAGAATCCTGCAGTCAGAATACAAAATCAAGAAAATCTCAATGACACCTGAACATGCACGGGATTAATGAAGAGTGCAGAGGCCACTGGGTACAAAACTGCT
The DNA here is from genome assembly GCA_020745685.1 of Tautogolabrus adspersus. Classification (NCBI taxonomy): domain Eukaryota; kingdom Metazoa; phylum Chordata; class Actinopteri; order Labriformes; family Labridae; genus Tautogolabrus; species Tautogolabrus adspersus. The sequence continues at coordinate 11,883,946 of CM036549.1, read as the reverse complement.
GCAGCAGTTTGATCACAAACTGAATGACAACATGGGATACAAACCTTAACTTTGCCAACTCTCTTATCTGAAGAGTTGGCAAAGTTAAGGTTTGTAGCCTACTTCGGATGGCGACACAGCGAACCGTTTTAACGAGCCCAAGACGCGTTAAACAGTCTGCAGAGAGTCACACAGAGCGGAGCTCAGACAGTCAGTGATGGGAGATATAACCCCGGTGTTTAAACTGATGCTTCCGATGTTATTCTTTTCTCTCTCGGTTTTACAAGTAACTAACAAGCCTCTCCACCTGAAGCTAACCTGTTGTGATAACTGAAACGAGAATTTAACGATGTTATGAAACGGAGAACGGCGATCATATCCGCGACTCCGCGAGGTCCGGACCTCGGTGGTTTAAAAAAACGTTTGAATTAGTTCAATCATTTATTTCTATGCATTGATTTCCATGTATACTGCTATAACTTATAAGTGATGTCAGTCAGCAGCTCTCTCTCCTCTTGTTCAGTGTGCAGCAGGCAGGTGTGAGTGAGTAACCATGTGACTGTCTGTCCATCAACGATGTCCCGCCCCCTCTATGAATAAAACTCTTCTAACAGTAAATGTTCTTACTTTAACCATGTGTCCCAGAATTCACATATTCTGTATTATGTTTTAAGTCCTCATGTTTTTAAATGATAATAACTGTGTGAAAATGTACCTGAACACTAAAATAGATTTAAGACACAAAAGAGGACACAATACTAAATCATTCATTTAAAGTGGAGCAGAAAACCTTCAAATTGTGCATAAAAATTGATCAGAATGTAGGAAAGATATTTCTGATATTAAAAATGTTCAGGGGGAGACCCCCAGACCCCCAACAAAGACATTTTAAAACAGACTAAACTTATCAGCACAGTTTTTGTGCATTTAAAAAAATTATACATGCATAGACAGACAACGCATTACATGGCCTCCGTATTTATATGGTCGGAGGTGGGCCGCGAAAATTTTTGAGACTTAAAAGTGGGCCCTGAGTTGGAAAAGGTTGGGAACCACTGGTGTAGAGACAGGTGTGATGGACCTCAGGTCAGCAGGTAGTTTGTTCCAGAGAGAAGGACCACAGTAACTAAAGGCCCCCTCTCTGGACTTTGATCTAATTCTTTGTATGACTAACAACCCTTAACTTGATGACCTTGATGACCTACACGATGGTGCTCCCCTGTGGGCGACATCGCGTAGCTCTCTGAGTCAAGCTTTATGTAGTTTTCGTGTAATTGTTTTCTTTTCTTTCTTTAAATGTGCGGTACGCTAGGGCTAGTGTCAAGTATGATCGGGGGACACTGTTACAGCTTGGTTAGATGAGTCAAAGAGGACATTTTAACCTCAAACTGCTCGACTCCTTCCTGGAGCTACACCTTCATGCTGGAACAACGCAGGGCCAGGCTGCAGCCAGGGGGTTGCCTGGCACCTTGAGACTGACACGAAGGCGAGGCAGGCGGGGAGGCGCTGAGCGAAGACTCCGTCACCTGGTTAGCAAGGGTAGGCTAACCCTCCCGGTTATACTTCTCGCAAACGTCCAGTCTGGTTGCTATGTAGTATCATCCATCAGAAGTAACTAATCCATTCATACACCGCCACCGAAACAGCGGGAGCAATGCGGGGTTAAGTGTCTTGCCCAAGGACACATCGGACATGCTGCTCAGCTGGGGATCGAACCCTCGACCTGCCGGTTGAGAGGCGACGACTCTAATCATAGCCTCATAGCCGCCTCAGCGGACAACCTTCTCAGTAGGATGGCTACACAGAGGTACATTCAGAACTGCTCTGTGCTGTGTTTCTGTGAAACGTGGCTCGGGGACAGGACTTCCGATGAAGCCATAACACCTGCAGGCTACACGCTCTTCAGAGCCGACCGCAAAGCTGCGGACTGCGGCAAGACCCGCGCGGAAGGGACAGCGTTTTTTGTTAAAAAGTCCTGGAGCACCAACAACACGGTAATATCGCAGTTGTGTACTGAAGACGTGGAGTAGATTAGCTTAAAGTGCAGACCATTTTACCTACATAGAGAACTGCAGTGCATTATTCTGAGTACAGTGTACATCCCCCCCCTCTGCTAACGAGGACAACGCACTCAAAGAACTGCACAACATGATTTCTAGACATGAGAACTCTTATCCAGATGCTGCTTTTGTTATTTCAGGGGATTTTAATCACTGTAACCTCTGGAAAAGTATTCCCTAACTTCACCACCAGAGGTAACAACACATCACTGGATCACTGCTACAGTAACATCAACAATGCTTACGCTGCTGTCCCCAAACCTCACTTTGGAAAGTCTGACCACCTAGCAGTCTTGCTACGGCCTACTTACACCACTAAGCTGAAAGCAAACCCAGTCACAGTCAGAACTGTGAAGATGTGGACTGACAGTGCACTGGCAGAACTGCAGGGCTGCTTAGAGGCCACAGACATGAACATCAAAGGAAGCAACAACAAACATTGATGAGTACACAGACATTGTAAGCAGCTATATAGACTGGTGCACCTCCGCTTGTATTCCCTCCTGGACCATTTGTGTGTTTCCTAATCAAAAGCCCTGGTTCAATGCAGACATATGCATGAAGATCAGGAGCAGGTGTGCAGCTTTCAAGTCAGGGGACACCATGGAGTACAAGCATGCTCGGTATGAGCTCCAAAAGAAGTGACACAAACAGAGTTGAAGTGTGCCACTCCATCCTACTAGACACTCTCAACAGCTTCTATGCCAGATTTGACAGACAGAACAGTGACACCCCTACAAAATCCCCCTGTAACCCAGAGGACACCGCACTACAAGTAACACACACACAGGTCCTCCGAGCTCTGAAGAAGGTGAACCCCCACAAGTTCACCCTGATGGTGTGGCACCAAGAGTCCTTAAAGCCTGCGCTGAACAATTGGCAGAGGTGTACACAGACATCTTCAACACCTCTCTCATGGAGGAAACTGTCCCACGCACCTTTAAATCATCTGTCATAGTTCCGGTTCCTAAGAAACCACTCACAACCACGATGAATTGCTTCAGGCCAGTGGCACTCACACCAGTGGCCATGAAGTGTCTGGAGAAGCTGGTTCTACAATCCATCAGCTCTGTGGTTCCAGACACCGTAGCCCCCCTAGAGTTTGCTTACATCACCAACAGATCAGTGGACGACACGGTGGCTCTGGCAGTCCACTCTACACTGGAACACCTGGACACTAATAACACCTACAAACGCCTGCTCTTTTTGGATTACAGCTCTGCCTTTAACCCCTTCCTCTACTTATAACCTTTTCCCAACATCAAAGTGAGTCCGCCACCTAGTGTGACTACAAGGAATGACCACAGAGCACACATACTGAACACCAACTATATCGTGAAGTCTTTGAATCAATATATCATGATCAACAGTATCAAATGCAGCTGTAAGATCAAGTAGGTCATGCGGTCAAAAGCCTTTTGCGCGTCAAGTGAAACTGCGACGCACAGACTTTTGACATATTTAGAGCTGTGAATAATATTAAAGAATCTTCTTACATTATCAATTGAGGATCTATTTTGAATAAGGCCTGTTTGATCCATGTTTATTAAGTCAGGACTAACCTTTTCAAGTGCTTAAGCACGGTATGGGGCAACTTTGCTGGTGTGAGTGCAGCCTAACTGAGACAAGCATGTTAAAAACCTTTATGACCTCCTCTTTTGTAATACTGCCCTCTAGTGTTTCTTTGATGTCATCTGATAGTGCTGGCATATCGAGTCTATCCAAAAATGACTCTATAATCTCAGGGTTACAGCCTTGTGAAGTATATAAGGACTGATAGTAGCTCAAAAAAGCCTCGTTAATCTCTAGGAATAGTGGTGAACGTGTCATCCTTCTTGATGGTGTAAATTGCCATATTTATATCCTCTTTCTTGATCTGCCAAGATAAAAGTTTTCCTGCCTTATGTCCCTGTTCATATTGTTGATGCGAGTGTCCACTTTCAATGTTGCGGGGTAAAACTTGTTGATGCTTTGTTGAAAGATTCTGCATCGATGCAGGAAAGTCGATAATCGATTATTAACGCAATGGACTGGCCCACTTCCGGTTCCGGAGTTACTGCTACGTAGGTGTGTGCGCAGTGTTTGTTTACTCGAGATCGAAAATGGGAGAGCAGCTGCAGCCGAGAAAAGAAGTGAAACGACCGCCGGCTTTTCTTAAAGCTGCTGTTTGGGAACACTTTGGATTTTATGAGGTAGATGGTAAAAAAGAACTTGGCAAGACTTATGCAATTTGCAAAACGTGTTACTCTTCGATCAAGTATTTCGGAAACACCACCAATATGAGAAATCATATAGCCCGTTTCCACCCCGAGCTGACGTTACAGAAAAAAAAAGTTGTGCCCATTGCCAACCAGAAAACTATTGAACAGGCACTTGTATCAAGGCTGGCACCGAACTCTGACAGGGCAAAAAAGATAACAAAATCTGTCGCAAGTTTTATTGCTAAGGATTTGCGCCCTTACTCCGTCGTGGAAATCGAAGGCTTTTGTTTTCTCCTGCATACCCTGGATCCGAGGTACAATGTCCCGTCATGGCGATTCTTCACAGACACGGCCATACCAGAGCTTTACAGAGATACCAAAGCTAAGGTAACAGAGTCACTGAGAAGTGCTAGTCGAGTGACAATAACCTGCGATTCTTGGACGTCCGTTGCGACAGACTCCTATGTAACGGTGACTGCTCATTATATTAGCGACGACTGGCAACTACAGTCACATGTGCTCCAAACAAGAGTTGTATATCGGAGCCACAAGGGTGCCCATTTGGCGGAATTGTTGCAAGCTGTGGCGGAAGAATGGGAACTCACAACTAAAGATTTAGTGTTGGTGACAGACAACGCGTCCAACATGGTAGTTGCTGCTCAGATGGCTAAATTCCCCCATGTTAGATGATTTGCCCACACGCTGAATTTGGCCTCTCAGCGTGCGCTCAAGCTGCCCAGCGTGTCAAGGCTACTGGGGAGGATCAGATGGATTACCACGTTCTTCCACCGTAGCACCAAAGCAAAGCATCACCTTGAGGAGAAGCAGAAGCTACTTTGTCTCACATGTCATAAGCTGAAAACAGATGTTAGCACCAGGTGGAACAGTGCATATGAGATGGTTGACAGGTTCTTAGAGCAACAACCTGCTATCTGTGCCACCTTGCTGTCTCCCGAGGTGGGAAGAGGAGAGTCTGACCTCTGCACTCTGAACGAAGCAGATGTATCAAATGCAGAGGATGCTGTTAAGGCCTTAAAACCGATGAAAGAGGCAACCACTCTGATGTCAGAAGAGAGCAACCCTACAGTGTGTCTGATTGCTCCTCTAAATGCCCAACTCTTTCAGAACATGACTGACAGTATTGGAGAGTCACAAATGATCCGGGAGATTAAGCAGGCCGTCAAAGAGGACCTCAACAAGAGAATAATTTAATAAATTCAATTCAGCACGATAGATTATAACAGTAATGATAGCCATATATTTCACAGTTCCACAAGGCTTTTGATATTCAATGCAGAAAGTACATTTTTGTGTGGTAAACTTAAATGTTATTCAAATGTGGATTGGATTGAGGATGAGTAACATTGGTCTGACTGTTGCATTTAGCTGGTCTTTCTTATTGTGTTTACCTACAGCAGAAAACAAGAGAAAAAGAGGATGATGAATCAGAGGAAGACAGAGTGAGGGGAGAAGAATCAGAAGATGCACCACTGCTGGAGAATACAGAGGAGCCAGGCCCTTCTGCTCCCAAAAAAAGGGCTTCATCTTTGCTTGTGAATCTGCTGGGGCAGACCTTCACTGAAGGTACAGTTCAGCCTAAGACACCCTCTGCAAGAGCTGAGGAGGAAATGGAAAGGTACTGTAAAACTCTACCCCTCTCTCTCTCTGAGGACCCTCTAAGCTGGTGGCGTGTCCATGAAGTGATGTTTCCTCTCCTGTCCAAGTTGTCCAAGAGATATTTGTGCATCCCGGGCACCAGTGTTTCTGCAGAACGAGTGTTCTCCACCGCAGGAGATGTAGTCACTGCACAGCCAAGCACACTGACTCCTCAGCATGTAGATCAGCTTGTGTTCTTACACAAGAATTTGGACATTCCAGCATTCACCCGCTGAATACAGTATTTGTCATGTTGCACTTCAAATGCATTGTCACAATTTCAATGTGGCATTATTATTTTACATGTTATGTTATACTACTAGAGCTGCTACAGATTTTGATATGTGAGTAGTGTTATTTTGATGGTAAATATTTTGATTCATACAAAAACGGGTTCCTTTGGTTAACTGTTAGCTATAGTGTTAAAATAGCTGAGAGTGTGTAATGTGTGTGAGTAGATAGAGGGAAAGAGGGAGGGGTGCTGTTGCCACATGTTGCACTGACAGCATAAGTATGTAATAGAATACAGCTGCTACAGAATTTTTATTTTTAAATATAAATCTGTTTTATTTTGATGTGACAAAATATATTGCACTACAAATATATATTTTTTATTTATTTACATATTTTCATTTTTAAACATTATTTTTGAGTATGCTCTTGTTCAGTCTTAACAGGAGGACTTTGAAAAAGGATATTTTACTTTTGCAAAGGGGCAGCTGTTTGTAAGATTTATTTGTTAAAAAGATTTTGAATAAAAGGGTTTAAATTCACCTGATTGTTTGTCAATTGAGGATCTATTTTGAATAATGCCTGTTTGATCCATGTTTATTAAGTCAGGAATAACCTTTTCAAGTGCTTAAGCACGGTATGGGGCAACTTTGCTAGTGTGAGTGCAGCCTAACTGAGACAAGCATGTTAAAAACCTTTATGACCTCCTCTTTTGTAATACTGCCCTCTAGTGTTTCTTTGATGTCATCTGATAGTGCTGGCATATCGAGTCTATCCAAAAATGACTCTATAATCTCAGGGTTACACCCTTGTGAAGTATATAAGGACTGATAGTAGCTCAAAAAAGCCTTGTTAATCTCTAGGAATAGTGGTGAACGTGTCATCCTTCTTGATGGTGTATATTGCCATATTTATATCCTCTTTCTTGACCTGCCAGGATAAAAGTTTTCCTGCCTTATGTCCCTGTTCATATTGTTGATGTTTTATTCTTCTTATTGGACTTTTTGATAAAGTCAATAACCCAGAAGTGAATCAAGCAAATGTCTGTTTTCCTTTAGCCAGTGTTCTATCAACAGAATGGTTATATCCAAGTTACGTGAATAAGTCTGGCTATTCCCTGTGGACGAATCGCTCTGCCGCCTTTTGCTGAGTCAAATGCCCTCGTCTCTACGCTGCGAGTGTCCACTTTCAATGTTGCGGGGTAAAACTTCCCGTACTTCACGTTTGCTCGGTGCGTTGAAAGCCATCTGCTTCTTGTGCACAGTAGGCGAAGACTGAGGAAATATAATTTTGGGGTTACTGTATGTGAGAGAAATTTCTTCCAAAAATAAAACCCGATGTGATATGATTCAAGAACCTTTAATTAACGTGATCACGGAGAGAAGACATTGGACATGGTTCTCTCCAGAAGGGTAGCTCACACTGACTTTAAATAGATACAAACTCTCCTACAGTCTCCTACATCAAAGAACATTTTAAACAATTGTTACAAGTCCTGGACATGCATAAATGGGTGAATAATTTTACTTATAGCTAACGGAAGTTCATCGCCTCCTTAGTTGACTAGTTTACTCTTTCCTAGATCTAAGTGAGGACTTGCTCCCTACCGGCAGCTAGTCTACTATTTCCTAGCCCGGAGCTTATGGAAAAATGATCCAACACCCAGTCAAGAAGGGACGGTTCATCTAACCGCCTTGTCTTTAGGATTTACTGCCTAACACCCGTTTTCTAAGATAATTAGGTTCAAGTACAACCCTTAACTGCAACCCTCCTCAACTGGATGCTAGGTGTGAATGAGGTGTGAAGGTCAGTATACGTGTGCCGTGGTGTGGTTAGATCTCATACTTACCCTCCGAGGCTCACGGAGCGTCGTGAAGAGACTCAGTTAAAAAATGATTTCAAAAGATTTTATGAAATTTATTGAAAATTCAAAAAGGTAAAAAATCTGACGAAGTCTTTTAAAACTCCAGTACAAATCAATAAAGAAAAAAATATACAATAAAGAATGAAAGTAAAAAATAAGATTTTTAAAGTTTAAAACCGATTGCGTGAACGCTTTACATTTTTTCAAAGGTTTCAGTCTCGGAGACTAAGTCCCAAGACGGGAGTTTTTAAGATTCAGAGCCACGTGGAGTCTGTTAGTAAGAGCAAAAAAGACTCCTGATCAACATGTCAAAGACTCTTTATATCCAATCAGTCTCTTTGTCTGGACCCCTTGAAAAAACATGAACATGCAGGTGCATCCGCCTCAGAACTCTCAAAAGCTTAGTGGCACCTTAGGTCACTAAAGTGCCATACGGCATCTGAACTCTCAAGAGCTGAGGTCGCATCACCTTACAAAGTTCAAACTGAGACGTCTTACACTCACGCGAGCAAGTTCTTTTACCCGCTCTTTTTTGAAGTGTCTCGAGCTTACATATGTTGTGAATAGGTGCAATATATACTGATTGATTGATACCACTGTAAATACAAAAGATCCGGCACATGCAGCAAAATAAAAACATTTTACTTAAATTCGTGCACATAAATGTATACAATCTGTCACGACTGGAAATCAGGAGGAGGAGGACCCAATTGCAGAGCAATGAACCATTTATTTAACAAAAAGGCAAACAAAAACTTAATCCAAAACGTCAAAAAACAGGGAGCCACGAAGAATTAACAGGAACATACCACAGCGACAAACGACAATGAACTGACACAGACGGGAAGAAACACAGAGACTAAATAGACAGGGGCTAATCAGACACAGGTGAGACTAATGACACAGGTGAACACAATGAGGGCAATCAACACTGGAGGGAAACACACAGACAGGAATTAACACAAGACAAGAAACACTGAGGACAAATACAAAGTAAATCAAGAACACAGAGAAACAAAAATAAGAAATTACAAAATAAAACACTCAAGACCAAACTAAACCAAACAAGCAACACAAAGGAAGAATTTAAAACAAGATAAGAAATCAAAATACAAAACAGACCAAATCATGACACAGTCTATTGATAGTAGCTAGGCTACTACTTTTACGCATGACTTCAAATATTGACTTACCTTTGAAATTTAAGGTGTAAAATCTAATGTCCATGGGGTTTTTTCCTGCTAGTTTTCGCTTTCTTCCTGTCCCCGCTCTTCTGAAATGTTTCCTTTTTTTTTTTTCCTGTAACACTGTCTCGGAAACATCGCGACGGCTAGTGTCAGTAGTTAATAGGCTTATTCCAGGTCAAAGGTGAGGGTTGTGCGGCCACTATATAAGATCATATCCGCGCGAATCTTTCAGACATCAGAAGATTTCCGGACTAAAAGAAAGATGTTGCAAGAGAGAATTACCGTTTGGCGCGGAACGAGGTCAATCAATATCAGGGAGGTGAACTTCACAGTGGAGAACCTCGCAAGAATATTTAAGGTATTTAGTGATTATATATAGTGTATTTTAATAATGTTACTGTAAATGTATGTCAAATTATTACCTAACATAAAATAATTAATCGATTAAAATACATTGACATGTAGGTTACTTATTTTATTGAGATATAAATAAATAAAGTTAATCTTTATAGAATATTTATCACATTTTTAGATAGCCTACTTCCATTATTTGGTAACATTAATGTTAAGCTTTATCCTTCAGGGCCTTAACATGTAAGCCTAGCAGTAGTCAGACAACAGCAAGTGATATGTTGAATATTAGCCGGCTTTTAATGACCACAGTTTGAAGAAATAAAAGCAAATTCATGTATATTTGACTTTCATGTGCAAACTCAACCCAAAGTGCTTAACAAAAAACAAATGTAAAAATATAACAAAGTATAATTTCATAAAACTGTGCATTCCTCCATCACATGCACAGATGATTTCTAGAACCCTGGAAAGAGCACAAGACTATTGAAGCCACACATTTTAGCCCGTGGACTACATAAAGGGAATTAAGTTTTGATGACATTATCGGGTAATACATTTTAAAGATTTGATGTAAATCTGTGGAAATGTTTTTTGAATTGTTTTATTTTGCATGGATGTCTGCTTAGGACAAAACAGAATGTTTATATTTATGCTTGGATATGATACTGAGTTTTGATTTCTTATCTTGTTTCTTATCTTGTTTTAGTTCTCACTTTCCCCTAGTGTTGCTTGTTTCCCTGTGTGTTAATGTTTGGTCTTAAGTGTTACCTGTCTTTGTAATTTCTGCTCTTGGTGTTTCCCTTGTGTGTTCTAGTTTAGTGTTTCGTATGTTATATCGTAGCTTTGTATCCTAGTGTTTCTTTATGTTCTAGTGTGTTTTTGTTAGTCTTCAGTGTTCATGATTTACTTTGTAGTTGTCCATAGTGGTTCTGGGGCCCGTTTCTGAAAGCAGGTTTTGTGCAAACACTGAGTCACTTAACCCTGAAATGAGGGAAACTCTGGCTTTTCTGTTTCAGCGGGGGAGGTCACTCAAACCCGAGAAAGAGGGGTAACTCAGGCCCATTTCAGAGGGAGAGGTAACTTTCGCTCTGAGTCAGTTGCTATGGTAACTGAGTCTGTGAACCTAACCTGGTCGGGAGCAGGTTTTCTTCAGTGAACCCCGAGTTGCTCTCTGACTCCTCCTTCTTTCAGAGCCAGAAACACCGTTCTATTTCCTCATTTCCTCATCCAGTCCGTTTCGCTAGTGTTAGAGATTCCCCGTAACATGGCGTGTCCGTTTCTGGAGGACCCGATAGCTGAAGGAGCTGCATTACTCCGCAGGGAGTTGCATTTGCGTAGGGAGAGAATTTTGAGGCCCCGGCTGGATGTGTTATCATTTCCAGACGATTACCTGTTTGAGCGATACCGTTTTTCACCACAATCCATAATTTATATCCATAACCTAATTAAGCCTCACATCACCAACGTCACCCATCGTGGCCGTGCTTTGACATCCGTGCAGATACTTTGTGTTGCATTACGTTTTTTTGCAAACGGCAGTTTTCTTTATAACATCGGCGATGCAGAGCACGTTAGTAAGGCAGCAGTCTGCAGAGCTGTGAGGAAAGTCTGTCTCGCTCTAAAACACCTCCTATACACTTTTATTGTGTTTCCTGGGCATAAACCTTTGAGGGTCATCAAAGAGGAGTTCCACAGGATTGCAGGTAAATTATTTAGAAATCGATTTGAATTCATTATAA
>CM036549.1:11660701-11872575 GCA_020745685.1 Tautogolabrus adspersus | reverse complement strand
ATGGATGGAGTTTTAATGTCACCCATAAACCTGCCTATCATGGCTGGAGAGGCTTTGAACCATGTGCATATACAGCGTCACATTTAAGCAAGACTTATCTCGGTTATGGCGTACAATTGCAAACACAGAAATGTTTCTTTTTGGATAAATGCAATGCTTACTACCTTGTCCTCCTCCTCTTCCCCCTCTGCAGCTCATTAAAAGAGCTCTCAGTTAGGGCCACAATTTTTCGGGCATTCTGCTTCCAGAACATGATGCCTACAGAGAAGATAATGGAGCACAATTGATATTGATATTAGGTTTCAAAGAGAGAGCTCAAGCCTTTTACTGGCACCTCTAGAGAATCTGTTGGTTTCTTTATCACTTTAAAAACCTTGTGACATCTCTTAACCTCTCATATCCCAAAATATAATAGTGTTTTAGTCCCTGTTGTGATTTTGTTCTAAATGAAAGCATTTGCTCAAAGTATTTCTTTCTTATATAAATAACATGGGCTTCAGGTCTTGCAATCAGAGCTCTGCCTTTTAAGTTGACAGTTTTTACCCCCCAAACACAGCCTTCAAATTCACATGAAAAGATAATTATTATACTTTTAATAAGGGACTCTAATGATACAGGACCGATCTGCCCAGATGAAAATACATGTTCTGTAACTATAATTGTTGCTAATGAAAAGGACTGGACCTTAGTCAGGCCGTCTTTGACTGTTGTCCGTCAGCCGGCTCATTGCATATCTACTGTATGTGCAATACCAAGGCAACAAGACTTGCTTCAGAAAGAAGTGCAAGCAAGTCCTATTTTTGATAGCGTAACTTTGTACACTGAACCTGCTCATCCCGTTTGTCTTTGTCTTCTCACTTTATCTGCCCATATCAACACGTTGCTGCACACTTGCTTTTTTAGTACGCAACATAAATAAGTTTGAGTCATTGCTTGACAATAAAGATAGATCAATTATTAACAGAAAACAACATTAGTCATACAAAGAACAACCAGAACCCTTTCATTTATAAACCATGTCTGGTAAGTCAGTTATCTGTAGTAGTCAGTAGCCCCACACATCTTATGTTGCAACAACTAAGATGAGGAAACACCTTGAAGTCATAGCAGGAACATTTGACTTTTTCAAAATGGGTTAATAAACAACTTTCCAATGCTGTGTTACATCTTTGAACTTGTTCCATAAATTAACAGACTTATCATGTTCACATTGGCTCACATATTATTTCAAAAGACACAAGCATTTTAAAAGAGTACAATTGTCCCATCTTGAATAAGTACATGTCTGCTATGGCTTCCAGATGTAGGGGAGAGCGAGTGTAGTTGTAACAAGGGCAGAGTTTAACCAGCAGCAGTTCAACCAGTCAGGGAGAAGATAGGAGTCAAATAACCACTTTCGTGTTTATCCAATTTCCTCTCATCTCATGTGGTGGTTGTCAAGGCTTGAAAGTTTATTAAGCATAAATACCATTATGGAAGAGTGATGTGGAAGACTAATTTACACACACACACACACAGACAGACAGGCAGACAGACAGACAGGCACGCAGATACACAGTCCTGAGTCAAACATAAAGTCGATCTAAGTTTTGGACAGTTATACACACACAATAACACAATAACACGCACACGCACACAATAACACACACACACACACACACACACACACACACACACACACACACACACACACACACACACACACACACACACACACACACACACACACACACACACACACACACACACACACACACACACACACACACACACACACACACACACACACACACACACACACACACACACACACACACAGCAAGACGTTTTGGTCTCCAATTGTTATTACATTTCTAATTATCCTTTCACTACCTGTTTGAAATATAATTTAAAACTATTAAGATTCAGATTCATGCCAGATTGTAACTGACAAACGTCTTAAATATTAGATCTTACCAGATGTCCCACTGGAGTCAACCAATCTGTTGCCTTGTCCATCACATAACACAACATTCTCCTCCGCCCTGAGCTCTGCTTTCACTCTTTGAGTCATGCCAGCCACTGTTGCCTCACTCTGACTGGCCTCTACATATAAGACGGCCCCATCACAGCACAGCTGTCCCCTTTCCACCCTGCCAATTGCGATACTCCTTTCACAGAGACAGAGAAAAACACAGGGTGGTGATGGGGTCAGAGCAAGAGAGACACAGTTAAGAGTGTTGAGTGTGTACAAAAGACTTTAAACCAATTAACTTATGGTACACGGATAATGTTTCCTGTTTATATATGCAAATCTACGGGGTTCACTAAATGCAAGCTCATATAACTGTGCACTTCAAGCAGTGGCTGAACACAGCCCAACAAGGATGCACCTGCATGTTCATGTTTTTTCAAGGGTTCCAGACAAAGAGACTGATTGGATATAAAGAGTCTTTGACATGTTGATCAGGAGTCTTTTTTGCTCTTGCTAACAGACTCCACGTGGCTCTGAATCTTAAAAACTCCCGTCTTGGGACTTAGTCTCCGAGACTGAAACCTTTGAAAAAATGTAAAGCGTTCACGCTTACAGCTACACTGAAAAGGGGCACTTTCTCCTCTAAATTTGTGCCTTTTGTGTTGGAGAACATATCAAATCAATAATTGACTTCTTCTAAAGCCATTTTCAGACCATTTTAAGTGTTCATTTACAAAAAAAATTAACCTGCAAGTTGCTCTTTAACGTCGTCCATCCATCTACTTTATTCTACTATTCGTAGTCTGGGAAGAAAAGGCTAATGTAAATAGAAGCACTTGAGTTGAACGTATATTAGTATGCCTTCTTCTGCTTACTGTGAGCTGGGACGCTGAGCAGCTCCGACAGGTCAGGGAAGAGGCGGTCATCCTGCAGGTGTCTGTCATGAGCCGTGAAGACATTTCCAGGGTTTCAGCGGCGGGGCTGCTGGGTCCAGCACTGGACGACATGACTGCGCTACCACCTCGCTCTCACTGATCTACAAATTAGATGTTTCCTGTTTATATATGCAATTCTACGGGGTTCACTAAATGCAAGCCCATATAACTGTGCACTTCAAGCAGTGGCTGAACACGGCCCAACAAGGATTTGAACTCCCAGCTGCATGATGGGGACATTTCTCAGTAACCTTTTGTCGAGATATACAACATAACCATTTACAGTTTTGTTATTATTATAATTTTTCTGTTACTTACCTTGTGAACATCCTGGCTGGATGTGGAGGTGGAGGTCCAGCATAAGCTGCAGAGGCTGAGGCTCTTGCTTGAAACTGAAAAGTTCCTGGGGGCTATCTGGTTGGAAGAGCTGCAAAGATTAATCAATAATTGACAAGTTGTCAACAATTAAAATAATCACAAACTATTATCAGAATTACCATGTTTTAGTCATTGTTTTTCAAAACTTAAAGATATTCTGATTACAGCTCATATCTGAATCTTTTCTGTTCTTCACTGCTCTATGACAATTGAATTACTTTAAGTTTTGGACAAAACAAGGTTTTTGAGGATGTCATCTTGTGCTTTGGGAAGCACTCATCGACATTTCTTACAATCTCGTGACACATGATAATCGAAAAAAAACAATTTACAGATTTAACGAAAATAGAACTAACAATTATTTAAAGCCTTACTTGCAGGTGCGGTAGAGGTAGGGCCCTCCTCATCCCCACAGACCTCACATCTGCTGCCCTGTAGGGCTGGGCATGAAAACATCCCCGCTGTCATTTATCAAGTATATACTTGATGGAATCAGCTGAAAGTATAAGGATGACATTCATTTTGAAAGTTTGTCTTACCTCTCACTCTCTCTCTCTCTCTCTCTCTCTCTCTCTCTCAAAAACACACCAACGTCTAACTAAACTTTTTCAAGGTCACTTATGTACACACATCCCTCATGGTGTAGCATCAGTAGTTCAAGCTTAGTTTAACAACTTTACAATATAGTAAGCAATACACACAAGACATTTGTTTAACTTATTATCAGAGGTGGAAAGTGTAGCAAATTGCATTTACTCGAGTTACTGTAATTCAGCATTTTTTTGGGTGTACTTTTGGAGTAGTTTTAAAATCTCTACTTTTACTTTCATTGAAGTAGGTTTTGTTTGAAGTATTGCACTTTGTTACATTTTAGATCACATCTGTTACTACGTAAAAAATGTGTGGGCCTACATTTTTTTGTTATTACACTTTAATTTGCAAAGATTTCCCTTTATTTAAAAACAAGTTTCAGATTGAAATCCTTGTGTCCTATTTGCACTACACAGGAGAGCGCTGTTGTTAACACAAAGTAAATAAGTAACTTTTACTTAAAGTCATTTTTAGGCAAGCTGGAAATTGAGGGTAATTTAATCGAACTGTATCATATCCAAGCATAAATATAAACATTCTGTTTTGTCCTAAGCAGACATCCATGCAAAATAAAACAATTCAAACATTTCCAAAGATTTACATCAAATGTTTAAAATGTATTACCCGATAATATCATCAAAACTTAATTCCCTTTATGTAGTCCACGGGCTAAAATGTGTGGCTTCAATAGTCTTGTGCTCTTTCCAGGGTTCTAGAAATCATCTGTGCATGTGATGGAGGAATGCACAGTTTTATGAAATTATACTTTGTTATATTTTTACATTTGTTTTTTGTTAAGCACTTTGGGTTGAGTTTGCACATGAAAGTGAAATATAAATGAATTTGCTTTTATTTCTTCAAACTGTGGTCATTAAAAGCCGGCTAATATTCAACATATCACTTGCTGTTGTCTGACTACTGCTAGGCTTACATGTTAAGGCCCTGAAGGATAAAGCTTAACATTAATGTTACCAAATAATGGAAGTAGGCTATCTGAAAATGTGATAAATATTCTATAAAGATTAACTTTATTTATTTATATCTCAATAAAATAAGTAACCTACATGTCAATGTATTTTAATCGATTAATTATTTTATGTTAGGTAATAATTTGACATTTACAGTAACATTATTAAAATACACTATATATAATAACTAAATACCTTAAATATTCTTGCGAGGTTCTCCACTGTGAAGTTCACCTCCCTGATATTGATTGACCTCGTTCCGCGCCAAAGTCTCTTTTAGTCTCTGTGTTTCTTCCCGTCTGTGTCAGTTCATTG
This sequence comes from Tautogolabrus adspersus, assembly GCA_020745685.1. Taxonomy (NCBI): domain Eukaryota; kingdom Metazoa; phylum Chordata; class Actinopteri; order Labriformes; family Labridae; genus Tautogolabrus; species Tautogolabrus adspersus. Next base: position 11,867,434 of record CM036549.1, on the reverse strand, counting down.
TCGTTTGTCGCTGTGGTATGTTCCTGTTAATTCCTCGTGGCTCCCTGTTTTTTGACGTTTTGGATTAAGTTTTTGTTTGCCTTTTTGTTAAATAAATAGTTCATTGCTCTGCAATTGGGTCCTCCTCCTCCTGATTTCCAGTCGTGACAGATTGTATACATTTATGTGCACGAATTTAAGTCAAATGTTTTTATTTTGCTGCATGTGCCGGATCTTTTGTATTTACAGTGGTATCAATCAATCAGTATGTATTGCACTTATTCACAACAAATGTAAGCTCGAGACACTTCAAAAAAGAGCAGGTAAAAGAACTTGCTCGCGTGAGTGTAAGACGTCTCAGTTTGAACTTTGTAAGGTGATGCGACCTCAGCTCTTGAGAGTTCAGATGCCGTATGGCACTTTAGTGACCTAAGGTGCCACTAAGCTTTTGAGAGGTCTGAGGCTGATGCACCTGCATGTTCATGTTTTTTCAAGGGTTCCAGACAAAGAGACTGATTGGATATAAAGAGTCTTTGACATGTTGATCAGGAGTCTTTTTTGCTCTTGCTAACAGACTCCACGTGGCTCTGAATCTTAAAAACTCCCGTCTTGGGACTGAGTCTCCGAGACTGAAACCTTTGAAAAAATGTAAAGCGTTCACGCTTACAGCTACACTGAAAAGGGGCACTTTCTCCTCTAAATGTGTGCCTTTTGTGTTGGAGAACATATCAAATCAATAATTGACTTCTTCTAAAGCCATTTTCAGACCATTTTAAGTGTTAATTTACAAAAAAAATTAACCTGCAAGTTGCTCTTTAACGTCGTCCATCCATCTACTTTATTCTACGATTCGTAGTCTGGGAAGAAAAGGCTAATGTAAATAGAAGCACTTGAGTTTAACGTATATTAGTATGCCTTCTTCTGCTTACTGTGAGCTGAGACGCTGAGCAGCTCCGACAGGTCAGGGAAGAGGCGGTCATCCTGCAGGTGTGAGTCAATGAGCCGTGAAGACATTTCCAGGGTTTCAGCGGCGGGGCTGCTGGGTCCAGCACTGGACGACATGACTGCGCTACCACCTCGCTCTCACTGATCTACAAATGAATCCTTTTAGACAAAGTTCAGCAACAGCAGAGTCAGCCAAGTAAGGTAAGTTGTCTTACGATAACAAGGAAGAGATGCTCTGCTACCTTGACGACAACTTCAAACGTCTCTGTAATCCGGAGCTAGCTAATGTTAGCTGGTGTAATAACGGTTAGTTTGCTAACTGCTAGCATTGAAAACTCATTATTTTACAAGCTAACTAAAACAGAAACAATGGTGATATAAAGTGTTTATGAATCAACTCGTAGCTGTGTCCCATTCCAGCGGCCGCAGCCTTCGTGGGCTGCATTCGAAGACCGAATGCGTCACATCGGCGCGACAAGTGCTGTCCCAATTCAGTGAGAAGGGTCTAGCTGCAGCCGCAGCCGCTACAAACCACGCTCCGTACAAACCACGCCCCCTACAAACCACGCCCCATCGATCCCACTGATCCAATCAAAACACGCCTGCGATAAGTGGCTGTGCGGAGCAGAAGCAGAAGGAAGATGGCGATGACGGTTCAGGCAGGACTTCTACACATTGTTTTAAATGCTAACGTTACTTTTAATTCTTAAACTTTGGGTACAATTTTGGAAGATGTGGAGTTGTATAATTTTTTTTCCAAGCCACCAGACTCTATTTGCAGAAACCGTAATGTTATTACTGTGAAAACACATTTCTTTAACCACACTGAAAATGGCGCAAAAACATTCTGTGTCGTCTTTAACTGTTGAAAGGAACCCTTAACTTAATACATCATGTTATGAAAATCATTTATGTTTGTCAAGTTTGTTTTAAGTGTGGTTTACAGTAACAAAATGATATGTTTCTGGCAAATGGAGGTTGCTTTGGGAAGAACATTAAGGCTTCTCTAGTTAACAAAAAACGATCACATCAACTTAAAGATCAGTCTCTTCCATTATGTTACGAGGTGGAACAATACTTACATTACCTGCTATAAAGTTCAATATAGCTTAAACTTAATCTTAGATAATCTAAGTGTATCATTATGGCTGGTCTGGGTTAAATAATGGGTGTAATTTGGCCATAATCAATCAATCAATCAATCAATCAATCAATCAATCTTTATTTGTATAGCGCCAATTCATAACAAGTGTTATCTCAAGACGCTTTACAAAAAGCAGGTAAAGGACCTTACTCTAAAGGGCCTTACGACCATACACCAGTAATCAGATTTTGTAAAAGTTATGCTGTTGATGTATATACGCACATTTCAAATTAAATAGCTTTTTATTCCCTCTATCGTGCTTAAGTAGCTTATTGTATGAATGTAAAGGCTGGTGGAGCAAGTAGTCAGGTGTATGCAATGAGGTAAGCAGGACAGGGCCTTTGTTTAAAATGAGGTTTGGGTTGAGTCTAGGAAATGATACCTATGTTGTGAGCCATGCAATTTTAGCCTTGAGCTCTTACATTGTGTTGGAAGCCTACCTTATTATAACAATAACAAAACATACCTTTGCTTTAATAATTTATTTCTCTTCAAAAACTTATACAGCTAGAATGAGTTTTAATTATATTTCATTCTCCTACAGACCAACATCACAACCTTCCGAGATGGCACGAACCCGGAGCTCAAGGGATTGGGACTGGACAATTACCAGTGCCCATTTTGCGAGAAGGTTGGGCCATACTACAACCTAGTACCTCATTTACAAGGCCACCAGAGCGCCAGTGTTAAATATGGAGGTATGTCTATCTATATAATCACTAGAGATGGGAATTGATAAGATTTTAATTATACCAATGCCATTATCGATTCCCCTTATTGATCTGATTCTTTATCAATTCATGATTCATGACTCTGAATTAAGCAAGTGTATGACCACAATAAAAAGCCATCATCAATGGAGCCACGATACTGCGATTCACCATGGCAATGAAACAGTGGCAATAATAAAACAGTTAAAAATCATGTGTGTGTGTGTGTGTGTGTGGCGGACATGCCTCCTGCTCTCAGAGCAGAGAAAACAGCTGGATTTTTGATGATTTTGAGACCTAATTTCATGTATTTGGCGATGTTTTCAATCATTCAAATTTGGCCGGGTGGTTAATAACGCATGTTTTTGTGATGTGACAAACTGAACACATATTCATTATTGCTTTACACAGACTTTAAGTTGTTGGACAATGTGTAGACCTACTTTTCTTCCACACACAGAAAATTGATAAGGAATTGGACCAATAAGTGGAATTGATAATGGCATTGATATCTATAAAATTGATATTTGTGTGTGCTGTTACATTCCATATTATATTCATAGGTCATAGAGAGAAGGATGCTGTCGAAGTTGCGTAGCATCTTGGACAATGCTCCACACCCACTCCATGACGTGCTGGTCAAACACAAGAGCAGATGCTAGACTGATCCCTCCACGATGCACCACAGAACGCCACAGGAGGTCATTCCTGCCTGTGGCCATCAAACTTAACAACGCATCTCTCTAAGAGGAGCACATTGTATACTTGTACACTGGACTTATATACTTATTTATTTAATGTGCAATCTGTCTTTTAACCGGTCAACTGTGCAATATATTTATAATTGTATATACAAGCAATATGTCTATACGTGCAATTATCTACACACTAATACATACACCGTGCACTACCTGTTCAACACCTGTAAATTCATCATGTAAATACTGTTTATCTCTACCTTGTACATATGTTATTATAGTGTTTACTGAGTACTTACTTCTTGCTTAATTTTATTGCTATTATTATCTCTATTTCCTACTGTGTATTGAAGAGCTACGCTGGCACCCGAATTTCCCCCCGGGGATTAATAAAGTATTTTTGATTCTGATTATGAGCTATCAATAGTGCTTTAAACAATGAAATAATATATTTTCTTGAGTTTTAGCTCAATTTGAGGCTCACTCATTAAATCTGCAAAATTTTAGGATCTATGCATAGACCCTCTGATAAAGTACAAATATATTCTGACACAGTTATTGCTCTGAAAATGTTATTTTTATCAAAATAAACTGTTTTTAAAATACATCTTTCATTTCATCTTTCATCTGTCATTCTTTAAGGATATAACGTCTACAAATGCCACCTGGGTTGTGTGGCCAGCAGCCATTATCATTGTGCCTTTTGCCCCAGAATGATAATTAGAAAAGAGAAGTTCTTCAATAACTTTAAGAAGTGCTTATGTCTGCACCGAGCGATGGCAGTGACTGTTCCACCAGCGTTGCCAGTAGAGACCATGGGTCCACCAGCGTTGCCAGTAGAGACCATGGGTCCACCAGCGTTGCCAGTAGAGACCACGGGTCCACCAGCGTTGCCAGTAGAGACCACGGGTCCACCAGCGTTGCCAGCAGAGACCATGGGTCCACCGACGTTGCCAGCAGAGACAAAGGTTTCTGAAACTTGTCCGATAGCTCCAGCAGCAGCAGTGACAGCCCCCAAAATATTGCTGTCAAAGCGTAGAAAAAACAGATGTTGTTTTTGCAACTTGGTACTGCAAAAAAAGAACCTGAAAGTGCACATTCAGAGACAGCACTCATCAAAAAAGCAAGACATCACAGCAAATCACTATCTACAGTCTGTGTGTGTTGACAAAAACAGAGGCATTTTTGCAGTTTTAATGACGTTCAAGGGTCCTGCCCATTACATTCATGCCCAAAAGTGTACCTGGGGTGAGAAGCAAAAGATTACCTGTCAATTGGACACATGCAACAGAGTATATGAGTATGCACGCAGAAGTGGTCAAGTAGGTTTTGACTGCCAACATATTAAGTCATTGATATACAGTCCTATGGCCACTAATTTACCTGTTTTACTTGATGAAGAGATTCTAGCAGAGATGGTCATCAACAAGTGGTTCAGCAAGGACACAGAGAAGGATTGTCTAAGAAGGAAGCTGGCCGCTGATGCAGATGGTGCACGGCTGAGTTGTGAAGTAAATCTTAGGCAAGAACAAGGACAGTACTTTTTTTCTGTGTTTGAGCCACACATCTCCTCATACTCCAGATTGGGAAGGCTCATGGTCCACTACAATGGTGTCCAAAATACATGGCATTGCCCTTGCACGAAGGCACGAAAATCCTGCTCACACAAAGCCATAGCTAAGTGGCACCTGCACCAGCTAAAACCTGACATTTTCACAATTAAGGAAAACTGTCGTGAAGACCTCCCTGAGACATTTTCAGTTGCAACAGATCCTGCAGTCGACACACAAGCAGGGAACATTCCTCTATATCCCCCAGAGGGGGAAGCACGGGTGAAAATGGTTGACTACCTTATTTCACACAAGGCCCTGCCAACAAATCTCCCAAGAGACTTGACATTGTTAAGGTCATCATCGGATATGCCAAAGAACTTGGTTCCACATGAGATTGTCACAAGTGTCCAGGCAAAGTTCTTCTTTCCGAACCGATTGCCATCTCTAATAAAGCCAAGATTGTCACAGTCACTGAGGTTGTGGAGGGTAGGTTGTAGTCCATGATAGCTGTTGTAATTGCTGTTATTGTTATTATGATTTTTTAATTTGCCCTCCTTTTTTGGAACGCCATCTATATATTTGGTACAAGCAGGTCTCTTGATCAAGGCCTGATGATGTTTTACCTTTTGTTACGGCAGTGCAATTGGACCCACAGATCATGAACCAGTGTGCAGAAAAATGTGAGGCATTAACAGTCATGTCATCGCTTAAGCCCTGCAGAGCCTCATGGACCCTAAAGGGTCATCATCCTCTTCAGAAGCAGCTGGTAAACTGATATTTCTGCAGACTCTCATTATTGGCCTTAAGAAGTCTTTTTGATAAATTGATTTACATACTTTTTGTGCATTTTCCTGTTTGTTTATACCTGTTCTCCCCAGATCAATTATGTCCTGGATGTTAATAGACCTCAAAATGAACTCATCATCAAAGATGGAGCAACTTGCCTCTCCAGAAGTAACATGTTGACCCTCGGACTTCCCAGACAAATGGACTCAACGGTACTGAACAACTGCACTGTAATGAAGCCATGTTTTCTGAAAAAAACATTAAGAATTCATTGTCTGATGCTAACTGTAAACTATGTCAACAGGTAGGAAATTGGTGCCTCAGACTGGTCCAAGAGATGGCTAATATGCAGGTTTGTTTAAAAAGTCTACTTATGTGAGACACTTAATACTGACAAAGACTAAGTGACTGGATGAAAAAGGAATTTCTCAGCTTGCATGCATTACATAGATTTATTGATAGCTGATACTGAGCCATATGATTTATATCGTACCATTTTCTAGCACTTACAAGATCTTGGTATGCTTTCTTTCTACAGGGAAGGGATGTTTTTGTTGCGGACCTGCATGTACCCCCAACATGGCTCCCTCCCAACAACTGCGATCCACTTTTCCATCTCCCAGTAATTAAACAACATCGACATTTTGAGAAAACATTTTGCTCGTCCTAAATACTGTGCATCAAGGATGATTAAATGCTGTTCAAACACTAAGCCAAATAACATGCCTCTCAGCCTTTCAGCAGTATTATGTATAACTAATGACTGCTGAATGTTGTAGTCCGTCATGAGTTTCACTTTTTTTTTCAAGTGTTAATAAAAGCAGCAAATGTTTTAACAGAAAGATGCTGACCAGAAAGACTCACTCATCATCCCTCTGTGGGTTCCAGGACATTTTCTCCTGTGTGTAAGTACATTATACCATTTCAGATATACTGACATAATTTTGTAAGTGGCAAACGATATCAACAGAACATAAGACTTATGTTGTGAATGATAATTTATGTGTTTTAACCTTCAACTTGTGAGTTTGTTATGAGTTTGCTGTGGTTTTTTGCTTATTGTACAGACTGCATATTTTCTAGAGGTAATGAGGCCACTCCAGAAAGAAATGTTCTTTCTGGATTCCCATTACTTCAGGAGAACCGGGGGTTTCTCCAGTGAGCCCTACAGGAAACTATTGAGGTTGCAAATATGTGTTCGGCGGTCATGTTCCCCAGACCTGCCTATGTTTCGAATAAAGTTCTGAACATTTTAAGTTCAAACAGGAGGCAATGTGACAAGAAATGAAAGACATCCTCCTTGTTGAACTTTCTCCAGAGGAGATGATTCTGGCTTAGCGAGACTTTGCAAGAATAATATTGACCTATTTGCTTGGTCCAGTTCTCGGACATGTTCCCTGTTCAGTGGAATACAGATTTTGATATTGTTCAAGTTGTGACATCACTTTGTGTTCATTTTTTCTCCCCTATAGAATCAGAGATGTGTACTTGTGTTTTACATAGCTGTGTTTTTTGTTACTCAGAGGTGTTGCACAGCAGATTGATCCTGGATCGTGGACAGAGAAGACTGCTCTGGAATTGGAGGTACTGCCTGTAATGCCACTATCAACTTGATTTGTAATGATCTACTATATGTTAACTGTAACTGTCTGTCATACAGGGTGTTCCGAAGCAGACACACGGAAATGATTGTGGTGTCTTCATGATAATGGTGAGTGTGGGTAATGCCATAAAAAGTGATGTGGTACATGATTTTTCAGTAACAGTTTTCAATGCAGTAACTTTTTTTTTGTGCCAACAATGAAACCAGTGTGACTGCAAAGCACATACATGGATTGTGGACAGTTCTGTTTTTCTATCTATGCAGTATGTCATGTCTTTTGTCATTTACAATGTATTGTTATCACAGACAACAATATCCTTTTTATCAGCACTGCACATTTCAGTGTAAATGGGTGCCTAATTTTTCACTAAGTTGTCAACTGTCGGATGTTCACTATGTCTTACACATATTGATTGATAAAATGTTATCATCAATACAGTATGCCTGGTACTTTGCCATGGATGCTTGCTTTGACTTTAGTATTGTAAGTATCCTGAAAATCTAAACAATTATATCAATACACTTTTTGATAATATAAAATCTGTATCCTTATCAAGTAACTGCTCTTCATTAGGATGACATGTCCCTGCTGAGAAGATGGTGGTGCATAGTCCTGTCGGAAAACCTTGGGCTGGAAGGGTATGCTGCAGGGCTTCCTGAAAGATAATTAGATTTTAATGTTGTTATTATAAGGAAGACTTTATGGTAACACTTATCTCTTGGCTTTGGGCCATGAAAATGTACATTGATTGCAGGTATGGAAGGAAGTTTGCTCACTTCAAAGAGGAAGGAAGAGCAACTCTTCGAGACTGTCCCCCACCTGTATTCAGGATAAGTCGAAAAAGAGGCAGCACCGTGGTCAGTGAAGACCTTAGACAGTATCTATTACTCCTACCTGTTTAAGAATAGGTCACCACTCAAACACCTGTTAAATTAAACTTTATAGCGCTTGAGGCAATATCTTTAGGGTGGTACTGTGTTATTATACAGTTGCACTCAAAATTATTGCACCCCAATCGCAGAATGTGTTTTTCAACAAGTGCATTTCTGACATGCACTTGGTCACTGTTGACAAACCTCTTGCCAGTCCAGGTATTTGCGGTGATATCTGAAGCACACCTGATATAACTAATGAAGCTCTTGATTAAGTGCATCAGGTGTGCAGCACCAGTTTTGCAAATGTGTGCTGTTATGAGGGATTCTATTGAGGGGAATGAATAATTTTGAGACTGGGATTTTGTGTCAAATTTAGAAAAAATACAGTTACCATTAGTTGTGTTGAGCTTTTTGAATAGTTTTGCTTGATTTGTTTATTGTAAAAAGCCGAAAGTTTGTAAATTTGGTCAATAAACCTAATTTGCAATGAGGGTACAATAATTTTGAGTGCAAACGGCAATCCACCCCGGAGCTCATGTACAACAAAATGACACTGTTATGGTTGGCTTTCTGCAAATTCCGCAGGACACTGACCCCGACCCCGACCACATGTACAGCAAGAGGCCTTACAGCTTTCCTGCCAAAGACAAGGTTAGTGTGATTGAAGTTCATTGCATCAGAACACATCCAGTGTTTAAAGCTGTGCACTCAGTCATGTCTTTGTGCGTCTTGATTAAGGAAAATGTCAGGTCTTGTAGCCGTTGTGGTCAGTAAGGACGTGAAAATGATCAAAGAAACAAAAATTCCTATTTACTTTACTTAACCAAACAAATTACATGTAACATCTAAATGCTGTTGAATAACATTTTAAGAAAGGGCTCAGCAAGCACAACACAAACAAGAGTGACATGGGATATCCCTCGGGCGTCCAGAAAACTGTCACTGTTTACCTGAGTTTTATTGTTGTATTTAAAAATATATATATTGTCAGATACACATGCATAAATATATAGATTGCAGGGTTCTCATGGGAATTAACAAGGATGTATATAAAGAAGCTTTAACTCCAAGTCTTATCCATTTTATTTGGTGTAGTTTATAGTTGTCTGTGGTTGATGCCTTTTTTTGTCTTATGATCAAATATTTCTAGTTCTTACATTGTGTATCTAGGCACCTCACGTGATGGAGTTAGTGGGGGTTTCAATGATCCGGTTCACTAGGTTTTTATGAGATGAACACATGGATATGTTTTATTTATTTTTTTCTACAAATTTGGTGTTGGTGAATAACATATAATGAATATTTTCTTGTATACTACTGTTTAATTTGCAACAAATATCAGCCTAACATTAGCTTAAATTAAAAAAGTAGTAGGTCAATATTGCCTGGGGGGGATCTATTTTCTTAAATAAATAAAAATCGATACATTTGTTGTCTGTTTCCTGGGGTAACTGTTTGTTTCTCTAAATTTAGTGATTGTGAAGAGGATGGTGATTCTTCTGATTCTTCTGAGGAGGAAACGGACACCTCAGAGGACAGCGAAGATGAAAACGAAGCAGAAGATGACGATGAAAAAACACAGAGCAACTATCAGTGAAGAACAGCCTCATATCATCAAGAAGGGGAAGAAGAGACTGAACCAAAGACTAGGTTACCCTGGGGTAATCCATTTTGTCCAAGTTGCCACAAAAATAAAATAAAAACGACATTATAAATTGTGTTTTTCCTTAATGTAAAAAGATCTTGTGAATATTTGCAACTTTTTTGTCAAATAGATGTGTATTGAGATTTTGGGTGTCATAGTTTCAGTTGTAAAGACGGAGACGGTATGTTGTTATAAATTACCTGAAAACTGTAGATCTGCAACTAAGTATTTTTAAATCAACAATAAAGTTTGCTATTGTGTTCTTTTAGCCTGTTATCTATTTTATGTATCTTCTTTTATAAACTATAGGTTACCCTGGGGTAATCCATTTTGTCCAAGTTGCCACAAAAATAAAATAAAAACGACATTATAAATTGTTTTTTTCCTTAATGTAAAAAGTTCTTGTGAATATTTGCAACTTTTTTTTCAAATAGAGGTGTTTTGGGATTCTTGGTGTCATGGTTTCAGTTGTAAAGACGGAGACGGTATGTCGTTGTTGCCTGTTTTTATCAATATTATGTATCTTTTTTTCCCCCTCTATTTTAAACTTTTTAACGGCACAGCGCATTGTTTGCATTGAAAAATTGCTTCGTCGGCCACCGTCGCACACATGGGCGTGGTTTGTATGGGGCGTGGTTTGTAGGGTACCCGCGGCTGCAGTTGGGTATTATTGGGACCAGACCGTCTCATTTCGGAGACCGCTCGATTCAGCCTTCGCGGTCCACGGAGGACGTGGCTCCGTGGACCACGAAGACCACGCCCTTCGAAGGCTGCGGCCACTGGAATGGGACACAGCTAGTGAGTTGTTGTTTTACCAAAAAGTTTTGTAGTCCAGAAAATTTTGAAAAAAATACAAAACTAGCAGCCCAGCAACCTAGCAACCAAACATTTGTTTCCGTTGAATTCCTCTTAATTAAGATATCGAAAAAAAAAAAAAAAACCCACTTATAATGAAAACGCTATTCAAGATTTACATTTATCATTTTCTTCTAACACCTTTAAAAAAATCTAAAAAGATAAACGTTAGTTGATATATGATTATAGATTAAAAATAAATATTTAAGTACTTTATATACACTACCAGTCAAAAGTTTGGACACAGCTGATAGAAATGTTATTTTCTCATATACATTTTGATCTAAAGACTTATGCTTAAACGTTGGACATGAGTTTCTTATATAAATAGAAATAGTGAAGTTGATGCCTACCTATGTATGCATTTCTTTCCAAAACAAAAGTGAAATGAAATGTTTTATTTTTATTGTTTTAATATCTACTATTATTGTAAAATGTGGAAAATTGTAAAAATTAAGAAAAACTCTTCTGCTAGTAGGTGTGCCCTAGATACAGCTTACAGTAGCTAAACTGTCAAGTCAAACTGGAGTTTGGTCTGTTTAAAAATTGAATTAATTAATAGGAATTTGGGTCATTTCTTATAGAGGATATGTCTATGCAGTAAGTTCAATTATCACTGCCTACTTATAAACTTATAAAAAAGACTTACATGCTCACAATGACAATGCCAACCTGCTCATGTTATTATGTTTATGTGTCGTCACATTTTATGTAATGTGTCTATGTTTTTATTTTGGAAATAATATTACCAGGAATGTTTATCACTAACATGTGCTATAATAGACTAGAAAAGTGATGACGTATTTTTGTAGGCCAACCCGGAAGTAGCATCGCCATGGGTTCCAACGAGAATTCACCTATGGGATTTTTGCATTGGATTTTGGATTATTGCAGAAAATAAGCTCTGTGGCTAACACACGTTTCTGATGCGTAGGCGTTTTCTTCAGCAGGATAATCTTTGCTAATGAACACCACTTTTATGAAGTTTGAAGCTTTAATCCAGCAGAGAGAAGTAAAAAGCTAACGTTATGCTACAAGCGAACTACACCACGGTCGGTTGATATTAACGTCACTACCGTTATACTTCATCGATCTAATCAGCGGTTTTGACAAGCTAGCGAAACTGTAGCTTAATAAGTTGTTTATTAACCTAATATTTGCAAGAGCACTGAAAAACATGACTAGAGGCTGTAAGGCGGATTAGTGAGAGAGTTCCCGGCGTGATGACGTTTAATGTCCCCGACAACCACTGTAGTCTCATTTAGCCACTTGTTAGCAACCGCCGTTTTTAGTACGCGTAAAAACTTTAAAAATTTACAAGTTGGGGTCTTATCTAATGTAGTTTATCTCGTCTAACAAAACGCCCAACATCTCTTAAGCTTGTGTTAACCACAGACCTTATTTCAGGCGTCTAACCACAAACCCATTCAAAATCCCCATTGACTTTTAGAGTTAGGAACCCATGGCGCTAAAATGATAACTCACTTCCGGGTTTTAGGACTCATTCCTGTGGCAGTCTATAGCCAGATACTGTAACACTACACTTCAGTGTCGCCAGCAGGAGGCAGTTTGGCGCTGGGCTTCTCCCATTCATGTACTGTCTTTGTTTTGGGACTCTCATTTCTTCTTCATTCTACCGAGTGAAGATGAACGGAACACAAACACAGTTTTCCTGTCTCATTCTTGTCTTCTGTTTTTACAGAAATTCTCATCTGCTTATGGCATCTCATTTTGAGACCTGTAACATTTACACAATGGTCACTCTCTTAATTTAGCAAGTTAGCATGCCAACAAAAATTCATTGAACATATTTTGATATATTTTGCTTCAAACAGCAAATGTCTACCTCCTGTTGTCACTAGATATCAAGCTGTAGATCAGCAAAGTTATTAAGATTTATCCTCTAAGACCTAAAATTGTTGTGTTAATATCGTACCAATCCCTCAATGTGGAGATACAGTTTGTCACTGGATATGGGAATATTTTGGCATCACAAAGTTTGATTCATAATCTGGACAGATTAGTCAGTGACTGACCAATTGACTGACATTTGCCATGCTGCTATCACCTTTAATACACTGCATTTTGCTCTATATGCAATGAATGATCATTTTCTCTGTTTAGATTTGTGATCAGTGTCCATTTTAACGCTTCAAAAACTTTACTCCTGCAGGTTGGTGGCTTTGATGGCAACACCCGTCTGAGCAGCGCTGAGGCCTACAACCCTCATACCAACACCTGGCACGCAGTGTCCTCTATGTTGACTCACCGCAGCAGCTTTGGAATCGAAGTGATGGATGACAAACTCTTTGCGGCTTCACCAGATCCTCTAACGTGGAATTCTACAACGCATCAACCAACGTGTCTCCAAGGCAGCTGACATGGAGATTTTCCGCAGTGCTGTAAGCTGCTGTGTGGTGACCGGGATTTCTAACATGGCCAAGTTAACTGTCCCTCGAGACAACCTTCTGCTTGTAGACTTGGAGGTTGAGTCTTTGGAGTCGGGAGAGTCCGACTAACAGGCTTGACTCCAGTCTTAAGCGCAGTCTTGACCCTTACCACTATCCACTCTGGCAAGACATTAACATCAAAAAAATAAAATAAACATTCTGAGCATTTAACTACTGTTGCAAAGAAGACTTCTTTAACTTTTCATCTTGGTTAAAAAATTGTTAGTAACATCACCTGTGAGAAGGTTGATGTGTCCAACCTGCAGATGCAGGTTTTCAATCAAATTGCACTATTTCAGTAATAATCTAAACAGCTAACAGCAAATTGATAGGTTCTTGTTTTAAATTGCCTGCTAGAATTGTATTTTTACTTTGAAACATTTGAACAGACAGAATTCAGCAGATTTTTGTTAATGGCCACATGTCCAATGACAGCACCTAAAATACAGGTTGTCCTCAGAGCTGTGTCCTTTCCCTCCTGAACACAGATAGCTGCAGATCTTCCCATGAGAGCAGCTTTCTTGGAAAGTTCTCTGATGACTCTGCCCTGCTGTCACTCCTACAGAGCTCTAAATCAGGTCAAGGTGGTCCCCAATCAGCCTTTGTCCAATGGCGTGATGACAGTTAATTTAATGTCAACATGACCAAAAACAAAAGAATCTTAACAATTTTCAACTCGCAACTGAAGTTTGTTGAAAACACAGAGCTGATTGAAAATGGTGGACAACAAAGATGACACCTGTTGCTGAAGCTGACTCTTTTAGTGTCTCAGAGAACATTTGATTTAACTTCTAAAACATTTTATTGAAAGTCCTTCAATATATTCTTGTATTAGCTGGTTTAATGGGTTTTCTCTAAAGGACAAGAACAGCCTATACTACATAGTAAAAGTCTTAAAGATTGTCAGAGTCCAGCTGAAAGACTTAAACGCTCTCTGGAAGAGATGAGAAAAAAACAAACCGCTCTTCAAACTCTTTTATTCCTTCAATCTGCATACAATTAAAGGGATACTTCACCCGTTGAAACATGAATCTGTAGTGAAATTGCATCATATATGTAGTAGAAATGTGAAATAAAATTTGAAGTTGGTGCCTTTTTGACCTAGAAAAGGCAGAAAGTGTCTTTTTGGCTCATGTGAATGAAAGACAACAACTCCCAGAATGCAAAGCACCGCAGGCCACTCCCACTGAAGGAGAGGTGTATTTACAGTCTGTCTACAACACAAACAACCGTTCTCTTAACTGATTAGGAGATTTCTTCCAGAAGGAATTGGCATCTTAGAAATTCTTGGCAGCAAACGGACTCTATGTCTGTGTCCATAGGCAAACAGTGAGAGAACCGACAACACCAGTCTGCCCCAGCTCCACCGGCGACAGGCAGGTCTTGTGCCCCGGCTGCTGAGACCTGCCTGTCGGCAGCAGACAGCTCCCGTTCCTCCATCAGCCTCAACTGCTCGCCGCTATATTGCGGCTCATATAGATAACCACGAACATCCGATTCGAGCACAAGACCTTCAAAATCCTCTTCATACATACCAGTGTTGGGACCAGCCAGAATGCCAGACAAAACTCCGGCCTGTGTCCCTTTTTGGAGAAGACTGACTGGTAGTCATTTACCAGGAAAAGGACTCTTACTCCCAGCATGCACTGCAGGGATACTCCCAGCATGCTGTGCAACACCTAACAAATAGGTGTGAAGTTTAGGGTGAATAAAAGGAGTTGTATCCCATTGTTCTTTGTCTTCAAATGCTTTCAGCATCAGAGGAGGAAACCTCTCTTCAAATGTCTTCAAATGCTTTCAGCATCAGAGGATGAAACCTCTCTTCAAATGCTTTTAGTATCAGAGGATGAAACCTCTTTCCACATGCTGGACTCCAGCATTCGAGGAGGCCAACCCCCTCCTCTCTGCTTACCTCAAGGGCTGAGGTGACTTTGCAGGTTCTGTAAAGTCTTCACATGATCGATTCAAACATCGGAGAATTCAGCTGGACACCTCCACGGCATGTTTTGTTTTGAGAGTTTTGGACACGATCAGAAAGTACCTGGTTTGAGCACAAAGAGTTTCTTTCCTTTGATTTTCTTAGACGTCATTGAACGCAATTGGACAGGAGCGCTGCAGAAAGCCACTGATTCCTGAATACACAAGGACACATAAAGAATCCGGCTCCAGAATCCAGAAGAGAATCTGAATCCTGCTACCAACCTCCGGCATCTGCTACGAAGGAAACCTGCCTGAATCTGCTGATCTTAACATTCAACAAGTGAAGACTAAACCAACCTTGTGTGGCGGTAGCAGCCACAAGGGCTAATGTATTTCTATTTTTTTTATTTCATTCCGACAACGCCACCCGGAGGAATTTCACCTCCAGGAAATTAACAAAAAAAGGGGAGACCCATTGACTTAAACCAGAACAAGGTCACACAGGTTCGAAATCACTTGAGCAGAGACGTGGTTCAAAAAGGTACACACATTTTATTAAATAGAATTTGTTTAAAATGACAGTTTGTTCTAAAAGTAATTTTCCTACTGTTTATTTCACAATCATTTGGCCACTATCACAGGTACTGGAGCAGGGCTGAGGGCTTACCAGAGGTGAGGAGCGCTAGCTGAATTGGAGGGGAGGGATCCTAAGTTACACCACACGTGAAAACAAAAACACCATCTGCATTGACACCCAAGTGCTCTACTGTACAGGAATGTGAAGGGACCGCCACCGGGAAATCAGCCAGCCACCTGCTCTGCCCAACAGCTCCTGTCCAGGACAAAGAAATAACTA
The DNA here is from genome assembly GCA_020745685.1 of Tautogolabrus adspersus. Lineage (NCBI taxonomy): Eukaryota > Metazoa > Chordata > Actinopteri > Labriformes > Labridae > Tautogolabrus > Tautogolabrus adspersus. Next base: position 11,851,414 of record CM036549.1, on the reverse strand, counting down.
AATTAGTGACCAGGCCAATAATGTAACTCACTTGTATAATGTGCCTCTAATCACCCCTCATACACTAACCCCCATTTGCACACAGCCTGATACAAACTAAAGAAAACAAAAGAAACAAACAATTTAACACAGGGAATACAACAAAGGAATTAATCTTACAAATAACCACAAGACCTAACAAAAATGAATACTGTGCAACGCACGCAAATAGCGTTCAGGTGTCTGAGGCGACACAAACGCGCAGCATAACCGCTGCATCGAACCAGTCAAGGTAGTGGGTTAGAATAGGATCAGAGTAGGCTGGTGGAGTCCAATACCATCCAGATCCGGGAAAAGCGAATCAGAACAAAGCAGAAACAAAACAGCAATAATGCCAGGGAGCAGAGGCTGATGATTAATGAGCCGTCCGCCGTGGTGCGCAGCTTGGCCAGATAGCAGCGATGCCGTTTCCCAGTGACGGGAGAGGATGAGCCACCAAAACCGCAGCTTAACAACTCGGAAAAGCATGTCACCTCACACAGGCCCGGAGCCGCGTTAAACAGCCCCAAAATCTCCAGCCGGACACACCGGTATTAACTTAGTCACAGAGAAAGCCAAATAACGCAGGGACAACAACAACAGCCAAGCTGGGCATTAGCATGTCTGACCACGCCAAGCCAGGCTGCAGATGCGGAAACCCGTCTCCAGGAAGAGTTCAGAGAGCGCACATCCGTGAGATGGCACACCCACCCAGATATAGTGCCGTGCAGCACCGCCCCGCAATCAAGGTGCAAGTGGATCATTGCTAACAGCCACAAATTATGAAATGAGCAGAGGGAGGGGAGAAACCTCGTCCTGCCACATCTGCAACAATCACCCAGAGTGATCACCACAGTAAGAGATTTTGGTCTGGGCAGAAATAGCTTTTAGAAATAGTTATGTTTCTTTTAGAACCACTGATAATCGTGCATTATTGTTGACGGGACGTCACATTCTGTTTATTATCTGTTGTAAGCTGCTGCATTTGTTTTATTGTGCTGAACCGCCGTGTTCGCCGCTGTGCGTTTCATTCAATGCTATTCAGTTAACTACTTCCACCATCAGAGAGACCAGTGTACCCGCCGTTTAATCAAAGTCCGGCCACTGGCTTTCTGGGGCTAAGTTAGTTACTGAACTCAGCTCAGAGAGCTCCAGCTATTTAATTGAGGACCACATGGCTCCCATTGTTGCCCACCATCTTGTCCGCCTGTGACGTGACCACCTGGTGCATTGTCCCTCTCCACCATCTTGTCTTCTCTCTCTCTCTCTCTCTCTCTCTCACTCACACACACACACACACACACACACACACACACACACACGCACACACACACACACACGCACACACACACACACGTGCCACTGTTTGCTTATACTTTGTTTGCTGTAGTTTAGTTTATAATAGTTATTTGTTTGATTGAGTTTCATTGATCGACTTGATGTTTCTTTGTTAAATAAACTCTGTTATAATTTAAAGAGCAGTTGTTTGTGATTACTGGTGTATTTGCATTGTGACATAAGCTGGGTGCAAGGGCTTTGTGTTCGGATTTCACGCCTTCAATTTATTAAATACAGATTATTAATCAATAACACTAGTATTTCATTAATTAATTAGAGACTGATATTGTAATATTTGGTTGTTCTCTGATTTCAGAGTGGTGCCCCTATAGGTTTATTAACTCCGTTTAATAATATTGTTGATCTATATTAATAATTAAATAAAGATAATTATTAATGTAAATTTGATAACCAAATGTTACTATATAAAACCCAACAGAAATGTTGCCCGCTTATTAGCTCCTTAAACCCCAACACCAGTTTGAAGTTGAAACATACTTTTTTCACCATTCTCATCAGCTTTCTCCATAGCGCCTGTTAGCATAGCTTCCTAGCAAGATGGCGGATGTTAAGTTTCGATTCTGGCAGTGAGGTCCCGCCCACTGATCTGTAATAGGTCTGTAGCTTCAGTGGTCGAACACATAAGGAACTAGTGATGTAGTTTCACCCCTGCTAACCACAACAGCCTCCGATGACACAGAATGACGAATTTTGCAACATCGGAGGCTCCTTTTCAGACAAGAAATAAGGAGCTTTCCCGTCTCAGGGGACAATGAGGGCGGGATGCACGGCCATTCAAAAATACTGCCAGGTTTTTAATGATACAAAGTTTAATGCAAATGGATGAAGTATCCCTTTAAGAGACATGAGACACACACCTTGTGCATATAGCCCCGAGGTTCTTTGCTGCAGATTCACTTGTGTATTCTGTTGCCACTCAGCAAGAACACACTCTGTGCTGTAACACGTTCCTTGTGAAGCTGCTTTTTTGGTATTCCCAAGTCACTTGCCAACGCAGACCATAAAAGCGGGTTTTTATAACATTGATGGTAACCTATATGACTACTTGTTCTATGAATTATGGACCCTTTTACATGCAGTCTTGTGTAATATGCAGCATGTTCTTAGATACAATATATTTTTTTAACCTTTTATGATTGTAAATTAGATTACGCCAAGTCCTGCTGGCAAAGGACTACTTGTTTAATATGTTGTCTGAACTTGTAAACATGCAAGGAGTTAAGAGTCACTTTATGATTTGACTTCAATCTACATTTGGTCAGGGAAGGCTCCCAGAGAGGGCCCGTCATTAGAAGAATACACCTTCATCTCAGAGGGATTACATAATGAAGGCTCCTTGAAGGAAAAATGAAATTGTAAGTTGTTGTTTGAATACTACAGTGTGATTGGGTCTGGCTTCTTTCCCTCCCCTATAAACATTCAAAAATCAAAGCATCCAAGATCACAAGCCTGGAAGACTGTCTGTTAGGATGGACGCAGAAGAGGTGATTGAATCCATCATCAGAGGACTCATGTTCCTGGCAGGGATACTTGGAAACAACTGGCTGGCAATACGCTCCCTATCCGGGAAGAAATATGGCATCCGTGAAAAAGCTTTCTTGCTCATGCAAACAGTAGAATTATGTAAAGCAAATCTGATTTTACACTTAGACCCAATATCCAGTTTTGGAAGAACTTCTGGCTCTGATCCCCCACTTAGAGTGTCCATCTGTATCCTTTTAATAGTTTACATTTTTGTTCAACAGGGGTTGTTACTAGCAATCAAAAGCTAAACTAAAATTTGTCAAAATGGCCCTGGTATAAATAGAAACATCCTTTGCTTATTAGAAGATTAGCATAATAGATGTGGATGAACACATACAGGGCAAACCCCAAACTCCATATCCATTAATGTCTTATTTCTTGATTTAGTGAAGAACTGAAACAATCAGCAGATGAATACATACGCTGGTTGATATCAAATTAATTAGCAACTGTTTTGGTAAAAAAAAAAAGAAGGGGTAATTTCTCCAGCAAAAGTATCAAACATTTCTAGTTTTTGTCTTAAGTGATGGTAACCAAATGTTTTTAACCACGAGTGGGTCATCATCAGACTTCACATTGGGCTTAAGGCCATGTTGAAGAGTATTTTCCATTTCTTTCAGAAACATTTACAGAGTATGATTTCATAGAGAAGTTGTTCCAACCCTGTTTTACCATCTTGTACAGCTGCAGCTTATGGTGTTAGAATCTTGAGTTTTTGGTTCAAACTTTGAATACATGAATGTATTATATATTACTGTATTTCTGAGAAGACATATAAAAAGTAGGTAAACTATAGGGAGAATCAAAATCTTGAAAACCATGTTTTTTTCTAGCTAATGTGCACACACTCGTAGCGTCAGGCATTTTAAGTGACTTGTATTATGATATGAAATGTACTATCAGTAAAACTGGGATGAGTGTTTTGACCAGGATTATCATGTCTGATATTATTAAGAAGGCTGTTTGTATCAGTTGTTGCTTACACGGCAAAACGTTTGTTTGCCATAATAAATGTATGTGTCACTGAGTCATTAAGAAAGCCATCAACCCAGTGTCAAGTGCAAACAGTTTATTTTTAATCCATTTAGACCTAAGGACGTCTAAAAAAAACACCCTCTAAAACCTAAGTAACGTTTGAAATCAACCTCCCAGAACCTGAGGGTTTTCAGAAAAACTGCACAGAATTTCAAAGTTCACTAAAATCTTTGTCTCTGTATCAGATAGAGACCTTAAAAATAAAACATTTGAAAGCTTAAACCTATTGGCTTTAACTGTATATTAAAATGTCCTCTGCACACATGTTCATGGCCTTATACAACGTAGACGTCTCATCAGGTCTTAAAGGTAGAAGCATGTCTGCGTCCCATCAGGTCTAAATGGGTTAATAAGGCTACAGATTATATGTGATTGTGTTGTTTAGTGCAAAGCTAATTGCAGAAAGAAATCCCTTACCAATTACTGCCCTGGCTTTGATGACTGTTGAAAACCCTGAGAACTGTTTTCAATTAAAGATAATTATGTAAACACAAACAGTGGAGGCAACAAGTACATTATTGGACATCTTTTTTGCACCACAGTAATCAACCCACAGCACGTTCTATCCTTCTTTCTGTTTGTTATTATTTGTAAACTTGAGCACAGATCTGTACCTGAAGACAGCTGTGTTCACATCTGCCGATACAAACACAAAAGTGATGCAAAGTTTTCTTTATAAAAATGTTTTATGACTCCACACATCACATACCACAGTTTTCAGTGATGGGCTGTGTAAAAACTGTTCCAAAGACACACAAAGCACTCGTTCACCAGGGCACGATTACATTTATCAGCCAAGTAAACAAAAAATGTATTTAATACGTAAGAGAGAAAACGTGTAGTTGTCTCACCTTTGGCAGAAGATACGACATTATGGCCAAGTTATATACATAATTACAACGTCCAACACTCAACTGTTTGTTTGGAGGCTAATGGAGAACAATCAAAATGATTCCCCTCTGATCAAAAGGTATTTTATCAAGTGGATTCATATGGAAATATAGTTATTTCATGCTTCACAAACATGGATGACCAGGGGCCCGTTCCTCGTAGGTGGCTAACTCATTTAGCTGGATAATTTCCGGATAACCTGCTTGTTCTGTGCCTCGAAGCAGGTTAAGCTAAATCACTATAGCAACAGATCAAGAAACTTAAACCTGCTCCAGGGCAGGTTTATTTCAGGTAGCCGGATCTAAACTAGACACACCCACCCCCAAAAAAATAAAATAAATTCTCCTTTACAATATTTTCCTTTTGTCATCTCAAAACCATTATGATTTTCCCTTTTGTCAACAATAAAACCCCTATCATGAGTGGTGTAGTCAACTTGGTGTGCCATGTCTAAAATGACCTATATGAAAAGGTATATATAGATCTATTGTGCCTTGCTCTCATTTTACCAAATGATGATAGACATAGAACCAAAAAAGGCTTTAAAAATTAAAACATATTTTGCCACCTACACATTATAATAATGAGGGAAGCAACAGACACAGAGAAAGTTAAGTTCTTTTATTTTTTAATTATTGGTCAGGCTGTAAGTGGGGGGAAAGACAGATTTTCAGTTTAGTTACACTTCATGACAAAGCTTGAGGCATTAACACCTACACACCCTCCGCTCTGCCTCCTCCATGCTCCTCACCGCCTTCCATCCATGGGGTCCCGAGCCTTCAGCCTTCAGCCCCTCGTCTCTGGAACTTTCTCCCACAATCCATCCGTGACATTAACTCTCTCCCCACCTTCAAATCACAGCTCAAAACTCACCTTTTTAGATTAGCTCCCTCTGTCTGACCACGCCCTTCTTGCTGTTGCTGTTTTTGTTTTTATGTAGTTGATTGTGTTTGATTGTGTTGTTTTTACTTTTGTAAGGTGACCTTGAGTGTCATGAAAGGCGTCCATAAATAAAATGTATTATTATTATTATTATTAGTGATCAAATGTCTAACTGCTGCAAAATGTCACAATGGTTAACTAAATCACCAATTATGAAAAAAAAAAAAACATTGAAGAGGTTCACCTACCTTTGACCTAAGAGCTACTCTCCTCCCTGCCAGCATGTTCAGATGAGGAGCTGCCTCCAGCTACACCCTCAATAATGGGCCTGGAGGGCCAGCTCCTCAACAGGGGTGAAGTCTGGAGCCTTTGGTCCTGTTAGCTAAATATTAGAGATATAGTGACACTGGGCACTTTGTCAAGTCAACCACCTGGAACAAATTATATTAACTTACCACATTGAAAGATGCTTTTTTTGTTTCACTTTTAGGCTACTTGTTCCCAAGCTTGACATAAGGGTTTGATCTATATTAAAGCGATAAAATTAAAAAAACAAAAAAACACAATATCTATATACACACAGATAGTCTATATAGAACAATTAGTAAGCCTATAACTTTAGAAAAATAATATGGTTCATTCATGATAGAAACTCAGTAATCTAGTTTATAACTTTTGTCATTACGAGGTTAGGTAAACACTCACAATGAAATAAATACATAGCTTAATACAGCAATGAATTATTAGCCTATACATATTCCTTACACTTCCGCAGTTAACCCGTTTGCCATCGCTTGCCAAGCTGCTTGTCTTGCCTTTGCTGATGCCCAGGTGTTTGATTTGGCTGTTATTATGGTCTTGAAGTTTTCACATTCTTCCATAATGGTTTGCTGTTCAAGTTGTGTAAAAAATGTCGCTCTTTTCTTTGAACCCGCCGTTGATTATCACAGAGAGAATCACGATTTCTGTGATCAACACTGCTGAACGGGCACGTTCAGCAGTGTATCCTGGGCAAGTATCCTGATCACTCATGTCTGGTTCCAATTAACGATACTGATTCAGCGTTGGAGGAACAGACTTAGCCAGCCTTCAATCATCACGTTAATTGAATCAGGCTAAAAGGACATTAGCTCTGATTATTTGAACCACATACGAGGAACGGGCCCCTGGGTATCTTCTAATCTTTTCACTTCAGACTTCAGGTTATTTGCAAACAATGCAGAGAAAAAAAAACTCTTTCCAAAGTTGTATTTTAGCATTATGTGTCGACCAATAACAGAAAGTATTAAATAAGTTATAAAATGTGTCTCTTCGGCCTCATCTTTATCAGAAGACTCGTCTCTGTCCTGCTCGAGCACGCAAAGCCGCAACATTTCAGACTGAAGATAAAAGGTGGAAAAAGTCAACAACATCATGTCGTGCATGCTGATCATGTGATTTAATTAAGGCAAACAGTGCAACATCCAGAGGTCACCTGTCCCTTGTCCTGTGAAGAACTTCATTAGTAGGGTCAGTGGAGTTGTTCCAGCCTCGCCTGCAGAGACTTGAAGTTTCCAATGGTTTGTTAAACGGCCAAGTTCGGGCGCAAAGACTGCAGCTCCACCAGGTATTGGCAGATGATGTCAAAACAAGAGTTAATGAATTGACATCTGAAATGGAAGGAAATCAAAATGTTCAAACAGTCACATTTGATTCTATATTGACTGAATTGTTTTTGATATGAGAGCTGCTCAAATACTTCAACTTTCACAGCTTGAGGAAGTGATTCCTTCATTGCCAGTGCAGTTAGGAGAAACAACTAAAGCTGCCAATAAACCTTTAAAATACACAGAAGAATCTAGCTATTGTTTCATATTAACCTGAACACCTTTCAAACTGTCCTATAAATAAGAACCCCCACATAGCAAGCAGTTGTAATGCACAGCTATCTGACCGGAAGGTGTGATGATCACAGAAATCCCCATGACAGGAACATTTAGAATCAAGCTTGGACGGATATTGTGGGTCATTTGTCTGCCCTTCTGTGTGTTTTACAGCCTGAATGTAGCTGCAGTGATTGACAAACATGATGCATTACCAAGAAATCTCAGAGCTTAATCTCACTGGAATGAATTCTGCTGTTCTCACAGGAAATATGGTTATTCAAAATGTTCTCTTTCTTCACAATAACCAGGATTGGAAGATTTCATCCAACAACACTATTAAGTACACCAGTTAAGGACTTCATCTAAGGCAGCTTACAATGAAGTGTGCAAGCAGAGGGATGTTCTGGTCCTGCTTAATGACACTGAAGCAGGATTCAACATTTTTTCCCTGAGGGATATAAATTGTAGCTCATATGCTCTGTGAACGCTAGAGTGCCCACTACAGGCCAGGAACTAAGCAGCTACTGATACAGTGCTTTCACACACAAAACTCCTGAAGTTTTTCGGGGTGAGTTGTGTGTGTGAACTCAAACTTTCTCCTGCCAACACCCTAGTGATCAACATGATCAATATGATCTGTGTGCAGGTAATAAAAATGCTGCATAGCGTTTTCTCTTTGCCAGTATGTTCTGCTCTTTTGTTGATATTGTGATTCAGTTGAATTACGCGTAGCGTATAAAGGAAAGTATTCTCTTTATAGCGTCGTTTAGCGGAATCTGTCGCTTAGTCTGCCACTTCCACGTTGTTCTTGCCTCAGAATTAAAATTCTCTAGAAAGGTTCAGAAGTGCATAATGTGAAAGCGGCTACACAGTGCTTACCTGTCCTGGTTTGGTACTCCGCTGTGATCATCCACGTATCCTGATAAAATCATGTGGATACACTCCACCAAGAGGTTGATAAACTAAATTATGGTTTCAAGAGAAAATGTAACGGTCAATCCAAAGAGGTTCCAAATGCTGCTTTTTAAGTCCTTCAAATAAAAACTGACAGTGATGACTACAGCACGTATTTTTCCACATTTACCCTGCTTTTGAAGAGTTGGTCATAGACCTCCAGAAGACGGGGCCGCTGTACTCCGATCTCCTGCATGGTGGAGGTGACGAAGCCCACATCCCAGTTCAGTCGATACCCTTCCTGTTCCAGAAACTGTACAAGGAACTCTACAATCACAAGACACAACAGCAATTGTTAGAATTGCATAACTCATCAATTTGTTCATTGACTGATAAAAAAAGAAAAAATCTGTTTCCATACAGAGCACAAGTTTGAACAGGCTGGTGTTAATGGGAGGATAATCAAGCAATCATTTGAACACCAGCACCACCCAGTAGACCAGCACCCCAGAGTCATGCCGACATAAATGATGCAAAGGGGAAGTCTAATTATATTACTGTTATTAAAGTAGAAAACAGCGAGGTGGAAATGTCTAGAGGAAAACTGAACATAATTACAGGAAGGTGTAAATGCTCACCCAGAGGGAAATATCTTGGCGTTCCAGCGTAAATCTTTCCCAGCGAGACCAATTTCAAACTGAGGGACCTCATCCTGTCTATTGGACTCATGGCCACTGAGTATTGGAGTTCTAGACAAGACAAAATAATCATCACTGAAACCAACATCACATATGGCGAGGAAAGGGAACCGTTAAAAAGGTTTTGGCCATGGCTGAACATACACTAACAACATGTGTGACATTCACTTGCCTTTCTCTATGATATCCTGCCACAGCGAGGGCACCAGGATGGGATCAGAGTATCCTCTCCAGTGAATGAGGGCCAGCTTGCACTCAGACAGTTTGAAATGGTTAACAAATTCCCAATAGAGCTACACAGGACAACATGATTCAGCTTGTATAAATATAACCCAGACACTGAAAAGAAAATTACTTGAAATTTTTAACTCCTGGTTGGTAATTTGTGCTTGTGTTACCTCTGACTCGTCCATGAGCTTAGAGTCCAACTGAAAGATGAAATTTTTCACTGAGGGATGTGAGTACTCTCTTATTAGGGTCTCCTGAATCTGTACTTGGATGCGCACCAGCTAACAAGAGGGAAAAAAACAGAATGGTTAAATAACTATTTTTTAAGATGGATCAGACCAGGATATCTTTCTCTGTGATGACCATGCATACGCACTTCCATCTTTTTTTCCAGCCTGTGAATAAGCTCTCCATCAGACGCCTGAGCTGAGATGCAGAAGGAACTCTTTGCGGACAGGATGGCTCGGGAGATGTACTCCAAACGCTTCTTCAATGAGATCTCAGTGCTGCATGGTTGTAAAAACAAACAAAACACTTTTTTAGCATATCTTTAAAGAAAACATTACATAGAGTCCTGCATATTTGGTAACCAGATAGCCCCCTCCAAAAAAGACAGTATGTTAAATACATCAATGTACCACAGTTCAACATTGTGTCCGAACCTGCGCATTTCAGCGAAATATTCCAGCGCATGAGCTGCCCTGTCGAAGTTACGGTTCTTCTCGTAGTAGCGCCACAGGAGGTCGTTATTGTGGTCCTGCCTGATCATATGCATCAGATGTTCCTCCAAGTCCGGAGAATTCACCTGGAGAACACAGGCAAATACAGCATAGCTATCAAGAAAGATGCAATCTCACTAACAGGGCTGATACATCATGCCTACTTTGTATAAACAGAACTAAAGAAATATGCAGGAAAAAAACACAAATTAAATAATCCAAGCTTACTTGCATAATAAAATGTGCACTATCACTTTTGTCTTATTTTGACGAACAAAAAAAAGTGATGAGTCTTAATTCATCAAAAAACACTACAACTTGTTGGTGAGGAAACCCTAAAATCTGGATTATAATCATTTGAAAATGATGTACTCATTTAGAAAAAATATGTAGGTTTAAAAAAAAGAGGAAAGCATTAATCAAGACACATTACCTCCAGCAGCTTGTCAGTCAGGTCGGCCTGAATCAGCCAGTTGTACAGAGCGATGTGGAACAGCTCGTCCTGAGACCTCTGGGCCAGACCGAGGATCTGCTCAAACTACAAAGGGAGCGACATATTTTCATTAATAATGCAGATCATGCACGCTGCTGTCACAAAACAAGCACCAGCTGTCCCCTCCTTTCTTACATGGGCAGTGGCTTCCTCGTTGCTGAGCATGTTGGGATCAGAGGTCATGACAGGGGGCCCGATAGGGGGCCCAGGCTTCATAGGGACGCTTGGGGACTGAGGGGCTGCTTTGCTCTGGTTCACCAGCTCCTGCATGGTGTCTGTGATGCACTTATAACAAGAAAGTCTGGCGCAGAGAGAGAAGGAAAGAACAAATATTGGTGACAATGGACTTCAATAGCTATCAATGACACCGATTTGTGTACTGCTGCGTTTGTGTTACCTCTCCTGGAAGGCCTGCTGTCCCACTCTGTCGCTATCAGGCTCTCCTTTCTTGTAGAATCTGGCTCCCAGTCTCTGTGGATCCTTCTTGTCTGCTGCTGTGAGGCACAACTCGAGGACTCCCTCGTAGAAACGCACTAAAGGCAGTTTGAAAGCATGAGTATACTTTTTTTAAATAACGTATCCGCTATGCAAATACAAAACTGGAGAGGGCAAAACTTGTGCATCCTTACCTTGCCTGTACTGGGAGCAGACCAGCGGCAGGTCTGTGTGTTGGCTGATCTGCTGATAGAGCTGTAGAGACTCCCTCAGTTTTCTCTCCTTATCTGCTTTATTCTGAATCTGCTTTGAGCTCTGCAGCAACTCATTAGCCTAAGTGGGAGATAAAAGCAACAAATTAAACATTAAGACACATAAATCAATGAGGTTGAATCAACACTTTTTAATGATCTTGATGCAAAATGATCCTGAAGACTGCTAGAAATGTGAAGCTCAAATGGCAAACCCTTGAGGCTATAATAGACTGACACATTTGACTTTATCTACAATTGTAAAAATCCTAGAATTTGAATACTTTCAATACTCAGTATAAACTCAAAATGCTGCATGTTTGTACCTTCGAGCAAATGTTGTCATCGCTGCTGTACAGCAGGGGACAGATGTCTCGCAGGTGATTGCTGATGGCGTCCACAGAGGCGTTGTCTTTGATGTAGACGTTGATGAGTTCTGTGATCAGTGCTCCAGACAGCTCTTTACCCTGAATCACTACATCCTTAAAACTGGCTCCTTTCATCTGCTCTTGAAACTCCTACAAATGAATAAAATATGCAGAGCGATCAATGAGACATGATATTGTAGACATGGTCATTTGGCTGTAAACAAAAAGGTGATTTATTCATTACATGCAGCAGAAATGTTTGTGCACACACGTACCTTTGGCAGCTCAGACATAATGAGGCTGAACTGATGATCGCAGAGAAGCTTCCAGAGGGCCAGTGTCTGATAGGAGCGATGCACCAACTGCTGGATGTCCTGCAGAGACACTTTCTCATACACCTGAGCGATGGCTGGATAAGAGACACAAACACAAAGAGAAAAGAGTTACTGGACTATAAAGAAATAAAGACTTCATGAATATTTTGGTTCATCAGAAATCCACATCAACTCTTATTTTGTTAAATATGAGACATTTTATTACCAATATTTGGAATAGAAATTTCTCAAGACCAGTATTATATGTAAACCTGCACTCATCACTCACTGTGATATTTTCTCTGGAGCTCCTGTTGGTCCTGCCGTGAGTTGGCTCCATCAGGGCGCATAAATCCCAGCAGCCTTTGCTGCAAGTTGGTAAGAGAGCTAAAACTAACATGGAGAAAAACAGATGTTAGTCATGAGGGCTGGGAAATGTGACACAGGTAACACCAGATGTTTTTTTAGACATGGTTCCACTTCCATGTGTCGTTACTGAAAAACATGCAAAGTGAAATAAATACTAAATTAGAAAATATATTAGGATTTCAGCTCAGCATAATTAGAAGTCCAATTACTGTATGAAGACAATCAATGACTGCAGATACTGCTTTGATTTCATCCTCACTGTGAAGCAGCACTTTATCATGCAGCTCAGACCTGGAATTATCTCCTAGATGATCCAAGACTAGTCCTGATTTTTTTACACGGACTACTCTACCAATGTATCCTGCAGTGCTTTATAGCGAAGGCGGCCGCCTTAACAACATGCGCTCTACGCCTTAACTACCAATGTAGACTTTTTTTTTGGGATTAAAATCCTCCTGCGTCTCTTTGTGAGAACCAACAGCAGCTCAGGATGCTGTTTGGGCTCCACAGTAGAGGCCGCACGTGATCTGCAGATCTCACTGTACAAATAGGAAGTCAATTCAGCCTTTTAAAAATATATTTTAGGCGAGTTTTTCGCGTCCTTTCACTCAGAAAGGTAGCGTTGTAATGTGTTGCTATTTCATTGTGTCAGCTTGTCGTGTCTCTTTTCATCATGCAGTTACCAGCTGGATCGCCCCTCTACAGAGGTTTACAGTCCAAGTTACATATGAAGTCATCACAGGTATACCACTCAGGTCACGGTAGGTACTTCTGTCAAATTAACTGATGATTTTTAATTAACGCTTACATTTGTAGCCATTGATTTTTTGATAAGGAAGCTTGTTTGCTGATGGTTGTTTTAAAACAGTAAGGTTAAGTCATCAGCACACTGATTCATTCTATTTAAGACCTAGCGAGTGAAAGAGCTCTTACCTTTCAACACCAAGAGAGGACGGACTGAAGTGAGTGTTTTTATCGAGAAACTCTCGCAAACCGCAGAGCTCATGGAGCACTGACTCCAGATCACACAAACCGACGCTGCTTTCCAACTGTGAGGACAACAGATGAGAGTAATTGTTAACTCACGACTGCTATCACCATTTGAAACACCTATAAACTTAAGTCAATATTAAGTTTTAAATAAATGCTTGGTGTATGTGTGATACTCACAATGTTGACAGTTTGGTTTCCTTTGCTTATCGTTTTCTCAACAGCAAGGCTGCCATCCCAAATATTTCTGTAAGCGTGTGGTCAGCAGAGAACAAGAGAGGAAGACGGTTTAGTAAGGACAAAATCATCACGCTTCAAATTGACAAGTCTGACAAAAGTGACACATTTTAGGCTCTCAAAGAATAATGTGTAAATGTGACAAAACATTGCAGGATTTACTCACCCAAGTATGCGAGCAAAGTAGACACAGATGCCGTTATGTTTCCCTGAGAAAATCACCTCTGGGCCGGCTGACATGGGTTTGATGGGGACAGAACCAGCGTGCATGGGGGCAAACGGTGTGGCAAAAGCTGGGGGCACAATGCCTTAGGGAGAGTAACATTTAATGCTAGTATTATCAAAGGCAATGTTCTAAAAGCGTTTACAATAGATTTTCGATCTATTTCATGTTTCGTGATTAGTCAACTTGTACAGACATTGATTGGTTATTGCATTTATTTAAGGCTCTTCACAATTTTTACAGCTGGTGGGGTTATTTGTATTACTCTTCCCGGGCCTGGTGGACGGTACTCAATTATCTACCTGGTGCAGGAGAGCTCATCACAGGTCCAACTGTACTGGGAGATGTCATGGCTGCGGGGAATCTCATCTGTGCTTCTCCTCCATATCTAATCATGACAATAACAGAGGGACTTGCAGAGAGTACGAGTTTGTTTAAACCTGCGAGCATATTGATAAAGTTATCTGACCTGAAGAAGGCTTTTGTAGCCCACTGTGAAACCTCTCTGTCACATGCAGCGCTGGAACAGGCCAGGATCAGTGCTGTTGCACCAGCCTGCTCCTCCTGTTTAGAATGAATTAACAACTTCAATATATTGTGTATACTGTAAATGCAATAATAAGACAATCAGCAGTGATTTACATGTCTTGTACCCTGTGCAGCTTGAAAAATCGTTCAACGTCTTCACTCTCTCCTCCTGCACAGCTCACCAACAGGTGGCGCAGCTGGTCAACTGGCCGCAGTTTTTGGAAGATAAGGCTCCCCTAAAGGACAGTAAGGAGTCTTAAATTAGTATACATAGCTAAGTCATTGTTGTGTCACACTATATCAATACTGTACTCTATGTTTGAAGAATGATGACAGCAGTTAACACCTTTGCAGAGAGAAGGACAAACTTCTGCGGAGGGATATTATGCTGCTGCACCACCACAGGTGAATCTGTGATGGGGATCTGGTCTTTGTTCAGAGGAGTGAAAATCTTGCTCGGCCTATCCTCATTCAGGGCGCAAATAGCCAAAGTGTGTCCATCTGCATTAGACAACATCTGCAAATAAACACAAAGAAAGGTGAGACATATTCTTTTGTGTGTTTGGTTATGTGTAAACAAGCTTTACTATGAAGAAAATGAATGGTAATAATACACCTGAAGTGACAGCAAAGATTTAAATCAATGTTTTGTACTGTTCATATTTGCCTACCTGAGTTTCCATCAAAGGTTTCTTGAAGGGGAAGGAGTCATGGTTGATGCACCACAGCACGTCACTATCCTCCATCTCAGAAGCAGCCATCAACAGAACACCTGCAAGATAAAAAACAAAAGGTATAAAAGGAAATCTACAAAATCCAGTAAGCTTATTTAAAAAAAAGTAGCACTCTAGGGGCCTGATTTACTAAGATCCCAATTAAAGAGTACTAAATTGCGTGTTCACTCCAAAAAATTGCGCGTTTGGCTTGTGGGCGTTTTGCGGGTGATCTACTAAGAACATTTGCGTGAATGATAACGGGTGCAAACCTTGATGGGGCGGTTGTATTTAAGTCAGGCTTTTGCGTGTTCTACTGGTTTACGTCACGGAGAGTTTGGACGGAAAGCAGAATGACTGCAAGCGCAAAATAGGTATTAGTGGGAGAGGCAAATGAACGTACAGTATTTTCGAGTTATAGCAGATACATCTGAATATAACGAAAAGAACATTTGGCTTATAAGACAACCTCGGCATTAAACAGGGCCTCTCTTTTCTTCCCTCGATCCTTTGAATGAATTGTCATACATTGCGCAGGAGGTGCGAGCTGTGTCCTATGTGGCACCGGTGCTGCAGGCGCGCCCCTCGGGCTATTGTTGCGCACCAGACTGCTGGCCAGCGCTGTGTCTGATCGGACATAATTGCCCTGGCAAGAGGTATCGAAGACGGGGGTACAAGCAGTGGTGAGGTCCCCCAATCCAAGTGCCTACAGCTTGGCAGCAGGGGGCTGTAGAGGTTGGAGACGAGCGCGATAGGGAGAGGAGCGCACCGGAGGAGACAAGCTGGAGAGACGCGCAACCCGAGAAAAAGGAAATGCCCAGTTTAAAATGTGATGTTGCAGAAAAGAGGGAAATAGGACATAAATGTCAATGTGTAAATTCTTCAGAATGCAGAGGCTGTGAATGTTCAGTTATTAGTTTAATCATGGTGTTTCTCTTTATTAACTATTATTGAATCGAAATAAACAAATAATGCATGCCATTTATTTTTATGTCAATCGAAAACATGTTAACATGTTGGGGGAAAAACGTGATCTTTATACCTCCTTTTATTGAGCCAATGTCTCCTCCTAACTGCAGCCTGTTGTGCGTAACACTGGGCTCCTGGATTAGCACCTTCCTTTCAAAAGTGTTAAATTTAGACACCGTCACAATCACCGCAATTTTTGCCTGGCTTGGTAAATCGCAATGCGTGTACTAACTTAACTTATTTGCATTTTCTCCTCCCAGTATTTTGCACGCTACGGCAGAAACGCCCCATATTGCATATTCATTAAGGCAAACGTGCTAAATGGACAATGCGTGTTGTTTTGCTCATATGAAAGACGCAATCCTCACTGCGTGTCGTTAGTAGATCAGATAGCACATTTTTTGCTGGTGGTATCAAGTTTGCACACGTTTTAAGACACGCAAACCTTTAGTAAATCAGGCCCTAAGTATGCATATATTTTTATTCTGTTTTTGGATAATGCTTTCCAGTGCTACCTTTGCTATGTAGTGCCTTATGGACCTTTGCCGGTTTCTGCAGGATAGAGGATGCAGAAAAACCAGGTGGCAAACGGACATGGACCAAAGCTAGCAAGCAAGGCCGTACTGCCACATCCTTCTGTGTGGAAGGGCGAAAGGTGTGGTGCTGAAGTAGAGACGCACACCTACAGAAACAGAGCATGTTGAGGCACACATAAAAAAAGTACAATCAGCTCTTACTACCGTACATGATGAGGTGGATTCATGTATTTGATCTTGCAAATAAGCTGAAGATTTCCCTGTTTTTACTCCACTTCACAAATGTGTAATTGTATTTACCTGCATGAGTTACAGCCAGCAAGTGACAGTCTGAGGACTCCGATCTGTCAATCACAGAGATCTGGACGATTGGTTTGAAGACAGAACGATCAATTGTCCTGCAGAGGAAGGTTTCAGAGAGACAGAAAAAACATGACTCTTCTGTTAGGGTGATTGATGGGAGACACATATTTAAGTTTCAACAAACCAAAACATACCTGGCTATGTTTCCAGCAGCAGCAACGATGGTGCTCTGAGACATGGTTGCAACACGACTCATACCCTGTCCATCAGCCCCCAGGTCATACACCTAACAATAACAGACAATGTAAATTATTTTACCGCAGAATCAATCTTTACAGATTACTCAACAAATCTGTAACAATTACGCGTATGAAAATGTACTAAACAACATACCTGCAGCACATCTTTCTCAGAGCGCGTGAAAAGTGTGTTGCGTGAGTTGTCGATAGCAATCTGCATGATTGGGTCTGTGGAGAACAAGGACAACACAAATGAGAGGGAAGTTTAATCAAATCAAGGACATTTCATACTCCAGGTGGAAATGTGTCCCTCTCCTCACCGTCTTCAGAGAAGGACAACTGGAGACAGGAGGGGATGAGGAAGGACAGAGAGCTTTTGGAGTGGCTGATTTTTCTCATCCATCTTGCCTCGGTCTGGTAAGTTATCTCATAGAGGCAGCCATCTTTTCCTGCCATAAAGATGCGTCCCAGGTCGGTGGAAGTAATGGAGAGGATGTAGGTTTTGTCTGTGGGGATTGAGAAAAGGGGGTCTGGAAGAAGCTGAATCCCCCCTGAAAAGCAGTCGTTCAAGTCTAAAACAAGAGGAAGACAGATGAGGCAGATAAACCCACAAAGGGATATTAATAAACAAAACATGGGATAAAACAACAGATATCTGTACACTATATCAGTTATAAACAGCACTCATCAATGTACTGATTCTTAACAATAGGGATGTCTATAGTGAAACACAGTTACAACTTCCCAATGTCCTGGTGAAGTAACTGGTCTAAGCTTGAGCACCTATGTAAGTAATGCATACCTTACACCTATCTGTCACATAAAAATGCACAAGCAGCAATATATTTAGCTGCAGGCTGCCATGTTTTAAGTGTCTCTTGCAGCTTTAAAACATATTTTACTATAGTGCAGGATGATATTCTTATCGAATTACAAAATTTCACAGAGTTTCTGGAGTAATGACTTTACATTTCAGTTAATTTGTAAACAGAGAAGCATCAGGATAACATTTCTTTCTGGTATCGACGTGATAACTTCCACAGGAAAATACTCGAAAGCAGTGTCAGTGTAATAGAGCTGTAGGAGCCACTCACCAGCCTGACTCTTGGGGAAGCTCAGTCCGAGGATCACTACATCCACAGAAGTGGCCAGTACCAAGAGGTAGTGAATGTCTGGCTTTAAAATCCCTGAGAAGAAAAAACACAAACATAAACAACATTACCCCAAATAATGAGCGGTTTTACAACAACCCATGTTGACTTTAAGGGTTCACACATACCTTGTTTCGGCTTTACAAGGCCCACTGCCAATATGGTTTCAGTAAGGCCATCAAAAGAGGCAACATCTCTACTGCAAAGATTAAAGCCGAAAATAATAAATAACTAATCACTTATATTAAACCTTGTCACACAGCATCATCACATAAGCTTGACGTACTTACCCATCTTCAAAATTCCACATGAAGATGTTGTTATCAATAGTAAGCCATGCTCGACAAATCTCAGGAAAAACTCCCATCATGCAGTTACCTTGCATATCTGTGTGGCAAAATGGTTAAGTTGAAACTCAAAAATCAAAGATAATCACAGACAATGCTTTTAGTCTCAGGGCAACCTCTTAGTCCTTTTGCAAGCGTTCAATTTTATTTTCCTGACCGATCAAAGGATACGGCTGAACTGCTCCACCAGCTCAGGTGGCAGGGGGACTTGGCGGACCAAGCTGAGCTCTGGGAGATTTGGCACACTGATTAAACCTGGTCCCTGGAGGGGGTAGTCCTTGTCTGACACTCCAGAGAGGGACGGCATATCTATCAACACAATAAACAACAGGTTTGACTATGAACTACACAAAACGTTGCATCTCGATGCCATGTCTACACACCATACATAATATCATGTACACATATTGAAAAGCAAACAGAGTAAAAAAATGTTGTTATATGTTATTTGTAACATGTCAACAAGTTTCCAAACATTTTGCCTTTGTGCTGCAAAACTGGTATGTTTAAAGGATGAACAGATTCTGACAGACATAGTTAACTTAGCAAAGTAAACATCTGTATAGCAAGGTGTCTTATTTCTATAAATAAATGTGGTATATGTTTGGTCCTTCTCTTTTCACAAACAAGTGGGAATCTTGATAACTGTGTTTTGATGTGAGATGTTTTGAAGTTTTACTGTGCGTCCATGTTTTTTTGTCAAGGACTGACACATTTTCTTTTAATGCATTACAGCTCTCAGACTATGAATGTCCCCATACTTTTTCAAAACGTATAGACTCATCTTATGTATTTCCTGTATGTGTAAACAACAACTGAACGCCACGATGGTTATTACACTTATTCGTTCCAAACTTTTGGTTGTGTATTTACTCTTAACGTCGTCCATCCATCTACTTTATTCTACTATTCGTAGTCTGGGAAGAAAAGGCTAATGTAAATAGAAGCACTTGAGTTGAACGTATATTAGTATGCCTTCTTCTGCTTACTGTGAGCTGAGACGCTGAGCTGCTCAGACAGGTCAGGGAAGAGGCGGTCATCCTGCAGTGGTCTGTCAATTAGCACTGTCAAGTGTGCCATCATTCCTTTCTCCGAATCTGGTATTACACAGTGAAAAGTTCTGTAAGTTTGTGAAAAGATACCTGAGGTCATCAAGAATGCACCTGAAGTGAAATGAGTGATTGGAAACATAATATTATGCAATTAATCTTATTTCCGTATTTATACTGTATATGAGCCTGGTTGTGTAACACTTTATTCTGAAAACTGAAAACCGGAAGTCGACACAAAAAATACTATTTCGACGCGACGCAATTTGATGGTGTGTTTATGTAAAATTAATACTTCATCTCCTCTCTGCAGGTAAGAGTTTTATACTGCAGAGTGAGACAGAATGACAGTAAAGTGTTTATCCTTCATGTCAGCTCGCTCTGAGCAGTTTCAATGCATTTACCATAAACATCACAATACGCATTTACCATAAACATCACAATACGGGCGCACTACAATTAGCTGCCTACTAATTGGCTTGACTACGGAGAAACAAATGACGGCTCACTTGACCGCAGTCAATGAGCCGTGAAGACGTTTCAGCGAGAACAGCGGCGGGGCTGCTGGGTCCAGCACTGGACGACATGACTGCGCTACCACCTCGCTCTCACTGATCTACAAATTAATCCTTTTAGACAAAGTTCAGCAACAGCAGAGTCAGCCAAGTAAGGTAAGTTGTCTTACGATAACAAGGAAGAGAATGAGATGCAGTGCTACCTTGACAACAACTTCAAACGTCTCTGTAATCCGGAGCTAGCTAATGTTAGCTGGTGTAATAACGGTTCGTTTGCTAACTGCTAGCATTGAAACCTCATTATTTTACAAGCTAACTAAAACAGAAACAATGGTGATATAAAGTATATATACACATATCAGGCTCATATCACCTTTAAGCACATTTTAGAGTTAGATCATCACATGTCAACTCGTAGACTTACCGGACAACTGAGAGGGTTTCACTTGATAGTACACCAAAAAGTGTTGTAGTAGTCCGGCAACCTAGCAACCAAAGAACTGAATTCCTCTGAATTCAACGGTCCTCTGAATTCAACGGTCGAAAAAAACCCCCACTTATAATGAAAACGATATTCAAGATTTACATTTATCATTTTTTTCTAACACCTTTAAAAAAATCTAAAAAGATAAACGTTAGTTGATATATGATTATAGATTAAAAATAAATATTTAAGTACTTTATATACACTACCAGTCAAAAGTTTGGACACAGCTGATTGAAATGTTATTTTCTCATATACATTTTGATCTAAAGACTTATGCTTAAACGTTGGACATGAGTTTCTTATATATATAGAAATAGTGAAGTTGATGCCTACCTATGTATGCATTTCTTTCCAAAACAAAAGTGAAATGAAATGTTTTATTTTTATTGTTTTAATATCTACTATTATTGTAAAATGTGGAAAATTGTAAAAATTAAGAAAAACTCTTCTGCTAGTAGGTGTGTCCTAGATACAGCTTACAGTAGCTATATTATAATAAGATAGTATACTGTACTATTGATAAAACTGTGTATTGTTGTGTGTCCACATTTTTTGACTGGTAGTGTACATGATATATAAATGTACATGATATATAAATGAAATGTACGGTAAGTGCAAATTTGCAAACCCTGAGGTCCCTTTTTATATTTTTCCAAGATTAAAACTGTCAAGTCAAACTGGAGTTTGGTCTGTTTAAAAAATGAATTAATTAATAAACTAATATTTGCAAGAGCACTGAAAAACATCACTAGAGGCTGTAAGGCGGACTAGTGAGAGAGTTCCCGGCGTGATGACGTTTAATGTCCCCGACAACCACTGTAGTCTCATTTAGCCACTTGTTAGCAACCGCCGTTTTTAGTACGCGTAAAAACTTTAAAATTTACAAGTCGGGGTCTTATCTGACGTAGTTTATCTCGTCTAACAAAACGCCCAACATCTCTTAAGCTTGTGTTAACCACAGACCTTATTTCAGGCGTCTAACCACAAACCCATTCAAAATCCCCATTGACTTTTAGAGTTAGGAACCCATGGCGCTAAAATGCTAACTCACTTCTGGGTTTTAGGACTCATTCCTGTGGCAGTCTATAGCCAGATACTGTAACACTACACTTCAGTGTCGCCAGCAGGAGGCAGTTTGGCGCTGGGCTTCTCCCATTCATGTACTGTCTTTGTTTGGGACTCTCGTTTCTTCTTCATTCTACCGAATGAAGCTGAACGGAAAAGAAGCACGGTTTTCCTGTCTCATTCTTGTCTTCTGTTTTTACAGGTTTGTATGGTTAAAACACATGTATAAGTGCATATAAATATTGATAAAAATAAAGGAAATATGCTACATCGCATTTGTGAAGGCAGTTGAACTTCATGCGTTTGTGAATGAGTAGACATGATGCTAAGGTTACGGCGTGCGGGCCAAGATGGCGGCGGTGATATTCGTGCCTTTTGTGTTTTAAATTAGCTCCTGATTTATAGTGTTGTCATATGTGTACGGTTTCAATGTTCAAAGAAGTCACAGTTATCAGTCTTGTTATTGTCATATGTGTACGGTTTCAATGTTCCCAGAAGTTTCAGTTTTCAGCCATTGTACTAGGAGCAACATGCTAGTCTTCTGTGTGTGACGCTACATTCAAGGACCTTTTAATAGCCCGGGAAATTATATTAACTGAGGTTAATATTGTCCTCTAGTACTGCAGTTTTAGAGTAAAAGTAAAAACTCTGGTTCAGTTAAAGAGCTGAATGAATGTGTGTTTGTCGTTTAACGATGGAAGTATATAGAATTAGCAGACAGTTTGTATTGTTTGTTTGTGATGGTCTGAATTCTGTTTTAATGTAATATTAGGATACAGAGAACACAGTGTCAGAAAAAGAAGCATTTATTTTGAATACGGATTAATAAAGATTCTGCTGAGTGAAGTTGAACGGAACACCAGCACAGTTTTCTTGTCTCATTCTTGTCTTCTGTTTTTACAGAAATTCTCATCTGCTTATGGCATCTCATTTTGAGACCTGTAACATTTACACAATGGTCACTCTCTTAATTTAGCAGGTTAGCATGCCAACAAAAATTCATTGAACATATTTTGATATATTTTGCTTCAAACAGCAAATGTCTACCTCCTGTTGTCACTAGATATCAAGCTGTAGATCAGCAAAGTTATTAAGATTTATCCTCTAAGACCTAAAATTGTTGTGTTAATATCGTACCAATCCCTCAATGTGGAGATACAGTTTGTCACTGGATATGGCAATATTTTGGCATCACAAAGTTTGATTCATAATCTGGACAGATTAGTCAGTGACTGACCAATTGACTGACATTTGCCATGCTGCTATCACCTTTAATACACTGCATTTTGCTCTATATGCAATGAATGATCATTTTCTCTGTTTAGATTTGTGATCAGTGTCCATTTTAACGCTTCAAAAACTTTACTCCTGCAGGTTGGTGGCTTTGATGGCAACACCCGTCTGAGCAGCGCTGAGGCCTACAACCCTCATACCAACACCTGGCACGCAGTGTCCTCTATGTTGACTCACCGCAGCAGCTTTGGAATCGAAGTGATGGATGACAAACTCTTTGCGGCTTCACCAGATCCTCTAACGTGGAATTCTACAACGCATCAACCAACGTGTGGTCCAAGGCAGCTGACATGGAGATTTTCCGCAGTGCTGTAAGCTGCTGCGTGGTGACCGGGATTTCTAACATGGCCAAGTTAACTGTCCCTCGAGACAACCTTCTGCTTGTAGACTTGGAGGTTGAGTCTTTGGAGTCGGGAGAGTCCGACTAACAGGCTTGACTCCAGTCTTAAGCGCAGTCTTGACCCTTACCACTATCCACTCTGGCAAGACATTAACATCACAAAAATAAAATAAACATTCTGAGCATTTAACTACTGTTGCAAAGAAGACTTCTTTAACTTTTCATCTTGGTTAAAAAATTGTTAGTAACATCACCTGTGAGAAGGTTGATGTGTCCAACCTGCAGATGCAGGTTTTCAATCAAATTGCACTATTTCAGTAATAATCTAAACAGCTAACAGCAAATTGATAGGTTCTTGTTTTAAATTGCCTGCTAGAATTGTATTTTTACTTTGAAACATTTGAACAGACAGAATTCAGCAGATTTTTGTTAATGGCCACATGTCCAATGACAGCACCTAAAATACAGGTTGTCCTCAGAGCTGTGTCCTTTCCCTCCTGAACACAGATAGCTGCAGATCTTCCCATGAGAGCAGCTTTCTTGGAAAGTTCTCTGATGACTCTGCCCTGCTGTCACTCCTACAGAGCTCTAAATCAGGTCAAGGTGGTCCCCAATCAGCCTTTGTCCAATGGCGTGATGACAGTTAATTTAATGTCAACATGACCAAAAACAAAAGAATCTTAACAATTTTCAACTCGCAACTGAAGTTTGTTGAAAACACAGAGCTGATTGAAAATGGTGGACAACAAAGATGAGACCTGTTGCTGAAGCTGACTCTTTTAGTGTCTCAGAGAACATTTGATTTAACTTCTAAAACATTTTATTGAAAGTCCTTCAATATATTCTTGTATTAGCTGGTTTAATGGGTTTTCTCTAAAGGACAAGAACAGCCTATACTACATAGTAAAAGTCTTAAAGATTGTCAGAGTCCAGCTGAAAGACTTAAACGCTCTCTGGAAGAGATGAGAAAAAAACAAACCGCTCTTCAAACTCTTTTATTCCTTCAATCTGCATACAATTAAAGGGATACTTCACCCGTTGAAACATGAATCTGTAGTGAAATTGCATCATATATGTAGTAGAAATGTGAAATAAAATTTGAAGTTGGTGCCTTTTTGACCTAGAAAAGGCAGAAAGTGTCTTTTTGGCTCATGTGAATGAAAGACAACAACTCCCAGAATGCAAAGCACCGCAGGCCACTCCCACTGAAGGAGAGGTGTATTTACAGTCTGTCTACAACACAAACAACCGTTCTCTTAACTGATTAGGAGATTTCTTCCAGAAGGAATTGGCATCTTAGAAATTCTTGGCAGCAAACGGACTCTATGTCTGTGTCCATAGGCAAACAGTGAGAGAACCGACAACACCAGTCTGCCCCAGCTCCACCGGCGACAGGCAGGTCTTGTGCCCCGGCTGCTGAGACCTGCCTGTCGGCAGCAGACAGCTCCCGTTCCTCCATCAGCCTCAACTGCTCGCCGCTATATTGCGGCTCATATAGATAACCACGAACATCCGATTCGAGCACAAGACCTTCAAAATCCTCTTCATACATACCAGTGTTGGGACCAGCCAGAATGCCAGACAAAACTCCGGCCTGTGTCCCTTTTTGGAGAAGACTGACTGGTAGTCATTTACCAGGAAAAGGACTCTTACTCCCAGCATGCACTGCAGGGATACTCCCAGCATGCTGTGCAACACCTAACAAATAGGTGTGAAGTTTAGGGTGAATAAAAGGAGTTGTATCCCATTGTTTTTTGTCTTCAAATGCTTTCAGCATCAGAGGATGAAACCTCTCTTCAAATGTCTTCAAATGCTTTCAGCATCAGAGGATGAAACCTCTCTTCAAATGCTTTTAGTATCAGAGGATGAAACCTCTTTCCACATGCTGGACTCCAGCATTCGAGGAGGCCAACCCCCTCCTCTCTGCTTACCTCAAGGGCTGAGGTGACTTTGCAGGTTCTGTAAAGTCTTCACATGATCGATTCAAACATCGGAGAATTCAGCTGGACACCTCCACGGCATGTTTTGTTTTGAGAGTTTTGGACACGATCAGAAAGTACCTGGTTTGAGCACAAAGAGTTTCTTTCCTTTGATTTTCTTAGACGTCATTGAACGCAATTGGACAGGAGCGCTGCAGAAAGCCACTGATTCCTGAATACACAAGGACACATAAAGAATCCGGCTCCAGAATCCAGAAGAGAATCTGAATCCTGCTACCAACCTCCGGCATCTGCTACGAAGGAAACCTGCCTGAATCTGCTGATCTTAACATTCAACAAGTGAAGACTAAACCAACCTTGTGTGGCGGTAGCAGCCACAAGGGCTAATGTATTTCTATTTTTTTTATTTCATTCCGACAACGCCACCCGGAGGAATTTCACCTCCAGGAAATTAACAAAAAAAGGGGAGACCCATTGACTTAAACCAGAACAAGGTCACACAGGTTCGAAATCACTTGAGCAGAGACGTGGTTCAAAAAGGTACACACATTTTATTAAATAGAATTTGTTTAAAATGACAGTTTGTTCTAAAAGTAATTTTCCTACTGTTTATTTCACAATCATTTGGCCACTATCACAGGTACTGGAGCAGGGCTGAGGGCTTACCAGAGGTGAGGAGCGCTAGCTGAATTGGAGGGGAGGGATCCTAAGTTACACCACACGTGAAAACAAAAACACCATCTGCATTGACACCCAAGTGCTCTACTGTACAGGAATGTGAAGGGACCGCCACCGGGAAATCAGCCAGCCACCTGCTCTGCCCAACAGCTCCTGTCCAGGACAAAGAAATAACTAAATTAGTGACCAGGCCAATAATGTAACTCACTTGTATAATGTGCCTCTAATCACCCCTCATACACTAACCCCCATTTGCACACAGCCTGATACAAACTAAAGAAAACAAAAGAAACAAACAATTTAACACAGGGAATACAACAAAGGAATTAATCTTACAAATAACCACAAGACCTAACAAAAATGAATACTGTGCAACGCACGCAAATAGCGTTCAGGTGTCTGAGGCGACACAAACGCGCAGCATAACCGCTGCATCGAACCAGTCAAGGTAGTGGGTTAGAATAGGATCAGAGTAGGCTGGTGGAGTCCAATACCATCCAGATCCGGGTAAAGCGAATCAGAACAAAGCAGAAACAAAACAGCAATAATGCCAGGGAGCAGAGGCTGATGATTAATGAGCCGTCCGCCGTGGTGCGCAGCTTGGCCAGATAGCAGCGATGCCGTTTCCCAGTGACGGGAGAGGATGAGCCACCAAAACCGCAGCTTAACAACTCGGAAAAGCACGTCACCTCACACAGGCCCGGAGCCGCGTTAAACAGCCCCAAAATCTCCAGCCGGACACACCGGTATTAACTTAGTCACAGAGAAAGCCAAATAACGCAGGGACAACAACAACAGCCAAGCTGGGCATTAGCATGTCTGACCACGCCAAGCCAGGCTGCAGATGCGGAAACCCGTCTCCAGGAAGAGTTCAGAGAGCGCACATCCGTGAGATGGCACACCCACCCAGATATAGTGCCGTGCAGCACCGCCCCGCAATCAAGGTGCAAGTGGATCATTGCTAACAGCCACAAATTATGAAATGAGCAGAGGGAGGGGAGAAACCTCGTCCTGCCACATCTGCAACAATCACCCAGAGTGATCACCACAGTAAGAGATTTTGGTCTGGGCAGAAATAGCTTTTAGAAATAGTTATGTTTCTTTTAGAACCACTGATAATCGTGCATTATTGTTGACGGGACGTCACATTCTGTTTATTATCTGTTGTAAGCTGCTGCATTTGTTTTATTGTGCTGAACCGCCGTGTTCGCCGCTGTGCGTTTCATTCAATGCTATTCAGTTAACTACTTCCACCATCAGAGAGACCAGTGTACCCGCCGTTTAATCAAAGTCCGGCCACTGGCTTTCTGGGGCTAAGTTAGTTACTGAACTCAGCTCAGAGAGCTCCAGCTATTTAATTGAGGACCACATGGCTCCCATTGTTGTCCACCATCTTGTCCGCCTGTGACGTGACCACCTGGTGCATTGTCCCTCTCCACCATCTTGTCTTCTCTCTCTCTCTCTCTCTCTCTCTCACTCACACACACACACACACACACACACACACACACACACACACACACACACACACACACACACACACACGTGCCACTGTTTGCTTATACTTTGTTTGCTGTAGTTTAGTTTATAATAGTTATTTGTTTGATTGAGTTTCATTGATCGACTTGATGTTTCTTTGTTAAATAAACTCTGTTATAATTTAAAGAGCAGTTGTTTGTGATTACTGGTGTATTTGCATTGTGACATAAGCTGGGTGCAAGGGCTTTGTGTTCGGATTTCACGCCTTCAATTTATTAAATACAGATTATTAATCAATAACACTAGTATTTCATTAATTAATTAGAGACTGATATTGTAATATTTGGTTGTTCTCTGATTTCAGAGTGGTGCCCCTATAGGTTTATTAACTCCGTTTAATAATATTGTTGATCTATATTAATAATTAAATAAAGATAATTATTAATGTAAATTTGATAACCAAATGTTACTATATAAAACCCAACAGAAATGTTGCCCGCTTATTAGCTCCTTAAACCCCAACACCAGTTTGAAGTTGAAACATACTTTTTTCACCATTCTCATCAGCTTTCTCCATAGCGCCTGTTAGCATAGCTTCCTAGCAAGATGGCGGATGTTAAGTTTCGATTCTGGCAGTGAGGTCCCGCCCACTGATCTGTAATAGGTCTGTAGCTTCAGTGGTCGAACACATAAGGAACTAGTGATGTAGTTTCACCCCTGCTAACCACAACAGCCTCCGATGACACAGAATGACGAATTTTGCAACATCGGAGGCTCCTTTTCAGACAAGAAATAAGGAGCTTTCCCGTCTCAGGGGACAATGAGGGCGGGATGCACGGCCATTCAAAAATACTGCCAGGTTTTTAATGATACAAAGTTTAATGCAAATGGATGAAGTATCCCTTTAAGAGACATGAGACACACACCTTGTGCATATAGCCCCGAGGTTCTTTGCTGCAGATTCACTTGTGTATTCTGTTGCCACTCAGCAAGAACACACTCTGTGCTGTAACACGTTCCTTGTGAAGCTGCTTTTTTGGTATTCCCAAGTCACTTGCCAACGCAGACCATAAAAGCGGGTTTTTATAACATTGATGGTAACCTATATGACTACTTGTTCTATGAATTATGGACCCTTTTACATGCAGTCTTGTGTAATATGCAGCATGTTCTTAGATACAATATATTTTTTTAACCTTTTATGATTGTAAATTAGATTACGCCAAGTCCTGCTGGCAAAGGACTACTTGTTTAATATGTTGTCTGAACTTGTAAACATGCAAGGAGTTAAGAGTCACTTTATGATTTGACTTCAATCTACATTTGGTCAGGGAAGGCTCCCAGAGAGGGCCCGTCATTAGAAGAATACACCTTCATCTCAGAGGGATTACATAATGAAGGCTCCTTGAAGGAAAAATGAAATTGTAAGTTGTTGTTTGAATACTACAGTGTGATTGGGTCTGGCTTCTTTCCCTCCCCTATAAACATTCAAAAATCAAAGCATCCAAGATCACAAGCCTGGAAGACTGTCTGTTAGGATGGACGCAGAAGAGGTGATTGAATCCATCATCAGAGGACTCATGTTCCTGGCAGGGATACTTGGAAACAACTGGCTGGCAATACGCTCCCTATCCGGGAAGAAATATGGCATCCGTGAAAAAGCTTTCTTGCTCATGCAAACAGTAGAATTATGTAAAGCAAATCTGATTTTACACTTAGACCCAATATCCAGTTTTGGAAGAACTTCTGGCTCTGATCCCCCACTTAGAGTGTCCATCTGTATCCTTTTAATAGTTTACATTTTTGTTCAACAGGGGTTGCTACTAGCAATCAAAAGCTAAACTAAAATTTGTCAAAATGGCCCTGGTATAAATAGAAACATCCTTTGCTTATTAGAAGATTAGCATAATAGATGTGGATGAACACATACAGGGCAAACCCCAAACTCCATATCCATTAATGTCTTATTTCTTGATTTAGTGAAGAACTGAAACAATCAGCAGATGAATACATACGCTGGTTGATATCAAATTAATTAGCAACTGTTTTGGTAAAAAAAAAAAAGAAGGGGTAATTTCTCCAGCAAAAGTATCAAACATTTCTAGTTTTTGTCTTAAGTGATGGTAACCAAATGTTTTTAACCACGAGTGGGTCATCATCAGACTTCACATTGGGCTTAAGGCCATGTTGAAGAGTATTTTCCATTTCTTTCAGAAACATTTACAGAGTATGATTTCATAGAGAAGTTGTTCCAACCCTGTTTTACCATCTTGTACAGCTGCAGCTTATGGTGTTAGAATCTTGAGTTTTTGGTTCAAACTTTGAATACATGAATGTATTATGTATTACTGTATTTCTGAGAAGACATATAAAAAGTAGGTAAACTATGGGGAGAATCAAAATCTTGAAAACCATGTTTTTTTCTAGCTAATGTGCACACACTCGTAGCGTCAGGCATTTTAAGTGACTTGTATTATGATATGAAATGTACTATCAGTAAAACTGGGATGAGTGTTTTGACCAGGATTATCATGTCTGATATTATTAAGAAGGCTGTTTGTATCAGTTGTTGCTTACACGGCAAAACGTTTGTTTGCCATAATAAATGTATGTGTCACTGAGTCATTAAGAAAGCCATCAACCCAGTGTCAAGTGCAAACAGTTTATTTTTAATCCATTTAGACCTAAGGACGTCTAAAAAAAACACCCTCTAAAACCTAAGTAACGTTTGAAATCAACCTCCCAGAACCTGAGGGTTTTCAGAAAAACTGCACAGAATTTCAAAGTTCACTAAAATCTTTGTCTCTGTATCAGATAGAGACCTTAAAAATAAAACATTTGAAAGCTTAAACCTATTGGCTTTAACTGTATATTAAAATGTCCTCTGCACACATGTTCATGGCCTTATACGACGTAGACGTCTCATCAGGTCTTAAAGGTGGAAGCACGTCTGCGTCCCATCAGGTCTAAATGGGTTAATAAGGCTACAGATTATATGTGATTGTGTTGTTTAGTGCAAAGCTAATTGCAGAAAGAAATCCCTTACCAATTACTGCCCTGGCTTTGATGACTGTTGAAAACCCTGAGAACTGTTTTCAATTAAAGATAATTATGTAAACACAAACAGTGAAGGCAACAAGTACATTATTGGACATCTTTTTTGCACCACAGTAATCAACCCACAGCACGTTCTATCCTTCTTTCTGTTTGTTATTATTTGTAAACTTGAGCACAGATCTGTACCTGAAGACAGCTGTGTTCACATCTGCCGATACAAACACAAAAGTGATGCAAAGTTTTCTTTATAAAAATGTTTTATGACTCCACACATCACATACCACAGTTTTCAGTGATGGGCTGTGTAAAAACTGTTCCAAAGACACACAAAGCACTCGTTCACCAGGGCACGATTACATTTATCAGCCAAGTAAACAAAAAATGTATTTAATACGTAAGAGAGAAAACGTGTAGTTGTCTCACCTTTGGCAGAAGATACGACATTATGGCCAAGTTATATACATAATTACAACGTCCAACACTCAACTGTATGTTTGGAGGCTAATGGAGAACAATCAAAATGATTCCCCTCTGATCAAAAGGTATTTTATCAAGTGGATTCATATGGAAATATAGTTATTTCATGCTTCACAAACATGGATGACCTGGGCCCCGTTCCTCGTAGGTGGCTAACTCATTTAGCTGGATAATTTCAGGATAACCTGCTTGTTCTGTGCCTCGAAGCAGGTTAAGCTAAATCACTATAGCAACAGATCAATAAACTTAAACCTGCTATATATAGAGAGAGAGAGAGAGAGAGCGAGATCTATATATACAGTATATAGATCTATTGTGCCTTGCTCTCATTTTACCAAATGATGATAGACATAGAACCAAAAAAGGCTTTAAAAATTAAAACATATTTTGCCACCTACACATTATAATAATGAGGGAAGCTACAGACACAGAGAGTTCTTTTATTTTTTAATTATTGGTCAGGCTGTAAGTGGGGGGAAAGACAGATTTTCACTTCATGACAAAGCTTGAGGCATCAACACCTACACACCCTCCCGGACCCTCCGCTCTGCCTCCTCCATGCTCCTCACCACACCTCCTTTCCGCCTTTCATCCATGGGGTCCCGAGCCTTCAGCCGCACAGCCCCCCGTCTCTGGAACTCTCTCCCACAATCCATCCGTGACATTAACTCTCTCCCCACCTTCAAATCACAGCTCAAAACTCACCCTCCTTGCTGTTGCTGTTTTTGTTTTTATGTAGTTGATTGTGTTTGATTGTGTTGTTTTTACTTTTGTAAGGTGACCTTGAGTGTCATGAAAGGCGTCCATAAATAAAATGTATTATTATTATTATTATTAGTGATCAAATGTCCAACTGCTGCAAAATGTCACAATGGTTAACTAAATCACCAATTATGAAAAAAAAAACATTGAAGAGGTTCACCTACCTTTGACCTAAGAGCTACTCTCCTCCCTGCCAGCATGTTCAGATGAGGAGCTGCCTCCAGCTACACCCTCAATAATGGGCCTGGAGGGCCAGCTCCTCAACAGGGGTGAAGTCTGGAGCCTTTGGTCCTGTTAGCTAAATATTAGAGATATAGTGACACTGGGCACTTTGTCAAGTCAACCACCTGGCACAAATTATATTAACTTACCACATTGAAAGATGCTTTTTTTGTTTCACTTTTAGGCTACTTGTTCCCAAGCTTGACATAAGGGTTTGATCTATATTAAAGCGATAAAATTAAAAAAACAAAAAAACACAATATCTATATACACACAGATAGTCTATATAGAACAATTAGTAAGCCTATAACTTTAGAAAATAATATGGTTCATTCATGATAGAAACTCAGTAATCTAGTTTATAACTTTTGTCATTACGAGGTTAGGTAAACACTCACAATGAAATAAATACATAGCTTAATACAGCAATGAATTATTAGCCTATACATATTCCTTACACTTCCGCAGTTAACCCGTTTGCCATCGCTTGCCAAGCTGCTTGTCTTGCCTTTGCTGATGCCCAGGTGTTTGATTTGGCTGTTATTATGGTCTTGAAGTTTTCACATTCTTCCATGATGGTTTGCTGTTCAAGTTGTGTAAAAAATGTCGCTCTTTTCTTTGAACCCGCCGTTGATTATCACAGAGAGAATCACGATTTCTGTGATCAACACTGCTGAACGGGCACGCGCAAGTATCCTGATCACTCATGTCTGGTTCCAATTAACGATACTGATTCAGCGTTGGAGGAACAGACTTAGCCAGCCTTCAATCATCACGTTAATTGAATCAGGCTAAAAGGACATTAGCTCTGATTATTTGAACCACATACGAGGAACGGGCCCCTGGGTATCTTCTAATCTTTTCACTTCAGACTTCAGGTTATTTGCAAACAATGCAGAGAAAAAAAAACTCTTTCCAAAGTTGTATTTTAGCATTATGTGTCGACCAATAACAGAAAGTATTAAATAAGTTATAAAATGTGTCTCTTCGGCCTCATCTTTATCAGAAGACTCGTCTCTGTCCTGCTCGAGCACGCAAAGCCGCAACATTTCAGACTGAAGATAAAAGGTGGAAAAAGTCAACAACATCATGTCGTGCATGCTGATCATGTGATTTAATTAAGGCAAACAGTGCAACATCCAGAGGTCAC
The DNA here is from genome assembly GCA_020745685.1 of Tautogolabrus adspersus. Classification (NCBI taxonomy): domain Eukaryota; kingdom Metazoa; phylum Chordata; class Actinopteri; order Labriformes; family Labridae; genus Tautogolabrus; species Tautogolabrus adspersus. The sequence continues at coordinate 11,818,321 of CM036549.1, read as the reverse complement.
CTGTCCCTTGTCCTGTGAAGAACTTCATTAGTAGGGTCAGTGGAGTTGTTCCAGCCTCGCCTGCAGAGACTTGAAGTTTCCAATGGTTTGTTAAACGGCCAAGTTCGGGCGCAAAGACTGCAGCTCCACCAGGTATTGGCAGATGATGTCAAAACAAGAGTTAATGAATTGACATCTGAAATGGAAGGAAATCAAAATGTTCAAACAGTCACATTTGATTCTATATTGACTGAATTGTTTTTGATATGAGAGCTGCTCAAATACTTCAACTTTCACAGCTTGAGGAAGTGATTCCTTCATTGCCAGTGCAGTTAGGAGAAACAACTAAAGCTGCCAATAAACCTTTAAAATACACAGAAGAATCTAGCTATTGTTTCATATTAACCTGAACACCTTTCAAACTGTCCTATAAATAAGAACCCCCACATAGCAAGCAGTTGTAATGCACAGCTATCTGACCGGAAGGTGTGATGATCACAGAAATCCCCATGACAGGAACATTTAGAATCAAGCTTGGACGGATATTGTGGGTCATTTGTCTGCCCTTCTGTGTGTTTTACAGCCTGAATGTAGCTGCAGTGATTGACAAACATGATGCATTACCAAGAAATCTCAGAGCTTAATCTCACTGGAATGAATTCTGCTGTTCTCACAGGAAATATGGTTATTCAAAATGTTCTCTTTCTTCACAATAACCAGGATTGGAAGATTTCATCCAACAACACTATTAAGTACACCAGTTAAGGACTTCATCTAAGGCAGCTTACAATGAAGTGTGCAAGCAGAGGGATGTTCTGGTCCTGCTTAATGACACTGAAGCAGGATTCAACATTTTTTCCCTGAGGGATATAAATTGTAGCTCATATGCTCTGTGAACGCTAGAGTGCCCACTACAGGCCAGGAACTAAGCAGCTACTGATACAGTGCTTTCACACACAAAACTCCTGAAGTTTTTCGGGGTGAGTTGTGTGTGTGAACTCAAACTTTCTCCTGCCAACACCCTAGTGATCAACATGATCAATATGATCTGTGTGCAGGTAATAAAAATGCTGCATAGCGTTTTCTCTTTGCCAGTATGTTCTGCTCTTTTGTTGATATTGTGATTCAGTTGAATTACGCGTAGCGTATAAAGGAAAGTATTCTCTTTATAGCGTCGTTTAGCGGAATCTGTCGCTTAGTCTGCCACTTCCACGTTGTTCTTGCCTCAGAATTAAAATTCTCTAGAAAGGTTCAGAAGTGCATAATGTGAAAGCGGCTACACAGTGCTTACCTGTCCTGGTTTGGTACTCCGCTGTGATCATCCACGTATCCTGATAAAATCATGTGGATACACTCCACCAAGAGGTTGATAAACTAAATTATGGTTTCAAGAGAAAATGTAACGGTCAATCCAAAGAGGTTCCAAATGCTGCTTTTTAAGTCCTTCAAATAAAAACTGACAGTGATGACTACAGCACGTATTTTTCCACATTTACCCTGCTTTTGAAGAGTTGGTCATAGACCTCCAGAAGACGGGGCCGCTGTACTCCGATCTCCTGCATGGTGGAGGTGACGAAGCCCACATCCCAGTTCAGTCGATACCCTTCCTGTTCCAGAAACTGTACAAGGAACTCTACAATCACAAGACACAACAGCAATTGTTAGAATTGCATAACTCATCAATTTGTTCATTGACTGATAAAAAAAGAAAAAATCTGTTTCCATACAGAGCACAAGTTTGAACAGGCTGGTGTTAATGGGAGGATAATCAAGCAATCATTTGAACACCAGCACCACCCAGTAGACCAGCACCCCAGAGTCATGCCGACATAAATGATGCAAAGGGGAAGTCTAATTATATTACTGTTATTAAAGTAGAAAACAGCGAGGTGGAAATGTCTAGAGGAAAACTGAACATAATTACAGGAAGGTGTAAATGCTCACCCAGAGGGAAATATCTTGGCGTTCCAGCGTAAATCTTTCCCAGCGAGACCAATTTCAAACTGAGGGACCTCATCCTGTCTATTGGACTCATGGCCACTGAGTATTGGAGTTCTAGACAAGACAAAATAATCATCACTGAAACCAACATCACATATGGCGAGGAAAGGGAACCGTTAAAAAGGTTTTGGCCATGGCTGAACATACACTAACAACATGTGTGACATTCACTTGCCTTTCTCTATGATATCCTGCCACAGCGAGGGCACCAGGATGGGATCAGAGTATCCTCTCCAGTGAATGAGGGCCAGCTTGCACTCAGACAGTTTGAAATGGTTAACAAATTCCCAATAGAGCTACACAGGACAACATGATTCAGCTTGTATAAATATAACCCAGACACTGAAAAGAAAATTACTTGAAATTTTTAACTCCTGGTTGGTAATTTGTGCTTGTGTTACCTCTGACTCGTCCATGAGCTTAGAGTCCAACTGAAAGATGAAATTTTTCACTGAGGGATGTGAGTACTCTCTTATTAGGGTCTCCTGAATCTGTACTTGGATGCGCACCAGCTAACAAGAGGGAAAAAAACAGAATGGTTAAATAACTATTTTTTAAGATGGATCAGACCAGGATATCTTTCTCTGTGATGACCATGCATACGCACTTCCATCTTTTTTTCCAGCCTGTGAATAAGCTCTCCATCAGACGCCTGAGCTGAGATGCAGAAGGAACTCTTTGCGGACAGGATGGCTCGGGAGATGTACTCCAAACGCTTCTTCAATGAGATCTCAGTGCTGCATGGTTGTAAAAACAAACAAAACACTTTTTTAGCATATCTTTAAAGAAAACATTACATAGAGTCCTGCATATTTGGTAACCAGATAGCCCCCTCCAAAAAAGACAGTATGTTAAATACATCAATGTACCACAGTTCAACATTGTGTCCGAACCTGCGCATTTCAGCGAAATATTCCAGCGCATGAGCTGCCCTGTCGAAGTTACGGTTCTTCTCGTAGTAGCGCCACAGGAGGTCGTTATTGTGGTCCTGCCTGATCATATGCATCAGATGTTCCTCCAAGTCCGGAGAATTCACCTGGAGAACACAGGCAAATACAGCATAGCTATCAAGAAAGATGCAATCTCACTAACAGGGCTGATACAGCATGCCTACTTTGTATAAACAGAACTAAAGGAATATGCAGGAAAAAAACACAAATTAAATAATCCAAGCTTACTTGCATAATAAAATGTGCACTATCACTTTTGTCTTATTTTGACGAACAAAAAAAAGTGATGAGTCTTAATTCATCAAAAAACACTACAACTTGTTGGTGAGGAAACCCTAAAATCTGGATTATAATCATTTGAAAATGATGTACTCATTTAGAAAAAATATGTAGGTTTAAAAAAAAGAGGAAAGCATTAATCAAGACACAATACCTCCAGCAGCTTGTCAGTCAGGTCGGCCTGAATCAGCCAGTTGTACAGAGCGATGTGGAACAGCTCGTCCTGAGACCTCTGGGCCAGACCGAGGATCTGCTCAAACTACAAAGGGAGCGACATATTTTCATTAATAATGCAGATCATGCACGCTGCTGTCACAAAACAAGCACCAGCTGTCCCCTCCTTTCTTACATGGGCAGTGGCTTCCTCGTTGCTGAGCATGTTGGGATCAGAGGTCATGACAGGGGGCCCGACAGGGGGCCCAGGCTTCATAGGGACGCTTGGGGACTGAGGGGCTGCTTTGCTCTGGTTCACCAGCTCCTGCATGGTGTCTGTGATGCACTTATAACAAGAAAGTCTGGCGCAGAGAGAGAAGGAAAGAACAAATATTGGTGACAATGGACTTCAATAGCTATCAATGACACCGATTTGTGTACTGCTGCGTTTGTGTTACCTCTCCTGGAAGGCCTGCTGTCCCACTCTGTCGCTATCAGGCTCTCCTTTCTTGTAGAATCTGGCTCCCAGTCTCTGTGGATCCTTCTTGTCTGCTGCTGTGAGGCACAACTCGAGGACTCCCTCGTAGAAACGCACTAAAGGCAGTTTGAAAGCATGAGTATACTTTTTTTAAATAACGTATCCGCTATGCAAATACAAAACTGGAGAGGGCAAAACTTGTGCATCCTTACCTTGCCTGTACTGGGAGCAGACCAGCGGCAGGTCTGTGTGTTGGCTGATCTGCTGATAGAGCTGTAGAGACTCCCTCAGTTTTCTCTCCTTATCTGCTTTATTCTGAATCTGCTTTGAGCTCTGCAGCAACTCATTAGCCTAAGTGGGAGATAAAAGCAACAAATTAAACATTAAGACACATAAATCAATGAGGTTGAATCAACACTTTTTAATGATCTTGATGCAAAATGATCCTGAAGACTGCTAGAAATGTGAAGCTCAAATGGCAAACCCTTGAGGCTATAATAGACTGACACATTTGACTTTATCTACAATTGTAAAAATCCTAGAATTTGAATACTTTCAATACTCAGTATAAACTCAAAATGCTGCATGTTTGTACCTTCGAGCAAATGTTGTCATCGCTGCTGTACAGCAGGGGACAGATGTCTCGCAGGTGATTGCTGATGGCGTCCACAGAGGCGTTGTCTTTGATGTAGACGTTGATGAGTTCTGTGATCAGTGCTCCAGACAGCTCTTTACCCTGAATCACTACATCCTTAAAACTGGCTCCTTTCATCTGCTCTTGAAACTCCTACAAATGAATAAAATATGCAGAGCGATCAATGAGACATGATATTGTAGACATGGTCATTTGGCTGTAAACAAAAAGGTGATTTATTCATTACATGCAGCAGAAATGTTTGTGCACACACGTACCTTTGGCAGCTCAGACATAATGAGGCTGAACTGATGATCGCAGAGAAGCTTCCAGAGGGCCAGTGTCTGATAGGAGCGATGCACCAACTGCTGGATGTCCTGCAGAGACACTTTCTCATACACCTGAGCGATGGCTGGATAAGAGACACAAACACAAAGAGAAAAGAGTTACAGGACTATAAAGAAATAAAGACTTCATGAATATTTTGGTTCATCAGAAATCCACATCAACTCTTATTTTGTTAAATATGAGACATTTTATTACCAATATTTGGAATAGAAATTTCTCAAGACCAGTATTATATGTAAACCTGCACTCATCACTCACTGTGATATTTTCTCTGGAGCTCCTGTTGGTCCTGCCGTGAGTTGGCTCCATCAGGGCGCATAAATCCCAGCAGCCTTTGCTGCAAGTTGGTAAGAGAGCTAAAACTAACATGGAGAAAAACAGATGTTAGTCATGAGGGCTGGGAAATGTGACACAGGTAACACCAGATGTTTTTTTAGACATGGTTCCACTTCCATGTGTCGTTACTGAAAAACATGCAAAGTGAAATAAATACTAAATTAGAAAATATATTAGGATTTCAGCTCAGCATAATTAGAAGTCCAATTACTGTATGAAGACAATCAATGACTGCAGATACTGCTTTGATTTCATCCTCACTGTGAAGCAGCACTTTATCATGCAGCTCAGACCTGGAATTATCTCCTAGATGATCCAAGACTAGTCCTGATTTTTTTACACGGACTACTCTACCAATGTATCCTGCAGTGCTTTATAGTGAAGGCGGCCGCCTTAACAACATGCGCTCTACGCCTTAACTACCAATGTAGACTTTTTTTTGGGGATTAAAATCCTCCTGCGTCTCTTTGTGAGAACCAACAGCAGCTCAGGATGCTGTTTGGGCTCCACAGTAGAGGCCGCACGTGATCTGCAGATCTCACTGTACAAATAGGAAGTCAATTCAGCCTTTAAAAAATATATTTTAGGCGAGTTTTTCGCGTCCTTTCACTCAGAAAGGTAGCGTTGTAATGTGTTGCTATTTCATTGTGTCAGCTTGTCGTGTCTCTTTTCATCATGCAGTTACCAGCTGGATCGCCCCTCTACAGAGGTTTACAGTCCAAGTTACATATGAAGTCATCACAGGTATACCACTCAGGTCACGGTAGGTACTTCTGTCAAATTAACTGATGATTTTTAATTAACGCTTACATTTGTAGCCATTGATTTTTTGATAAGGAAGCTTGTTTGCTGATGGTTGTTTTAAAACAGTAAGGTTAAGTCATCAGCACACTGATTCATTCTATTTAAGACCTAGCGAGTGAAAGAGCTCTTACCTTTCAACACCAAGAGAGGACGGACTGAAGTGAGTGTTTTTATCGAGAAACTCTCGCAAACCGCAGAGCTCATGGAGCACTGACTCCAGATCACACAAACCGACGCTGCTTTCCAACTGTGAGGACAACAGATGAGAGTAATTGTTAACTCACGACTGCTATCACCATTTGAAACACCTATAAACTTAAGTCAATATTAAGTTTTAAATAAATGCTTGGTGTATGTGTGATACTCACAATGTTGACAGTTTGGTTTCCTTTGCTTATCGTTTTCTCAACAGCAAGGCTGCCATCCCAAATATTTCTGTAAGCGTGTGGTCAGCAGAGAACAAGAGAGGAAGACGGTTTAGTAAGGACAAAATCATCACGCTTCAAATTGACAAGTCTGACAAAAGTGACACATTTTAGGCTCTCAAAGAATAATGTGTAAATGTGACAAAACATTGCAGGATTTACTCACCCAAGTATGCGAGCAAAGTAGACACAGATGCCGTTATGTTTCCCTGAGAAAATCACCTCTGGGCCGGCTGACATGGGTTTGATGGGGACAGAACCAGCGTGCATGGGGGCAAACGGTGTGGCAAAAGCTGGGGGCACAATGCCTTAGGGAGAGTAACATTTAATGCTAGTATTATCAAAGGCAATGTTCTAAAAGCGTTTACAATAGATTTTCGATTTATTTCATGTTTCGTGATTAGTCAACTTGTACAGACATTGATTGGTTATTGCATTTATTTAAGGCTCTTCACAATTTTTACAGCTGGTGGGGTTATTTGTATTACTCTTCCCGGGCCTGGTGGACGGTACTCAATTATCTACCTGGTGCAGGAGAGCTCATCACAGGTCCAACTGTACTGGGAGATGTCATGGCTGCGGGGAATCTCATCTGTGCTTCTCCTCCATATCTAATCATGACAATAACAGAGGGACTTGCAGAGAGTACGAGTTTGTTTAAACCTGCGAGCATATTGATAAAGTTATCTGACCTGAAGAAGGCTTTTGTAGCCCACTGTGAAACCTCTCTGTCACATGCAGCGCTGGAACAGGCCAGGATCAGTGCTGTTGCACCAGCCTGCTCCTCCTGTTTAGAATGAATTAACAACTTCAATATATTGTGTATACTGTAAATGCAATAATAAGACAATCAGCAGTGATTTACATGTCTTGTACCCTGTGCAGCTTGAAAAATCGTTCAACGTCTTCACTCTCTCCTCCTGCACAGCTCACCAACAGGTGGCGCAGCTGGTCAACTGGCCGCAGTTTTTGGAAGATAAGGCTCCCCTAAAGGACAGTAAGGAGTCTTAAATTAGTATACATAGCTAAGTCATTGTTGTGTCACACTATATCAATACTGTACTCTATGTTTGAAGAATGATGACAGCAGTTAACACCTTTGCAGAGAGAAGGACAAACTTCTGCGGAGGGATATTATGCTGCTGCACCACCACAGGTGAATCTGTGATGGGGATCTGGTCTTTGTTCAGAGGAGTGAAAATCTTGCTCGGCCTCTCCTCATTCAGGGCGCAAATAGCCAAAGTGTGTCCATCTGCATTAGACAACATCTGCAAATAAACACAAAGAAAGGTGAGACATATTCTTTTGTGTGTTTGGATATGTGTAAACAAGCTTTACTATGAAGAAAATGAATGGTAATAATACACCTGAAGTGACAGCAAAGATTTAAATCAATGTTTTGTACTGTTCATATTTGCCTACCTGAGTTTCCATCAAAGGTTTCTTGAAGGGGAAGGAGTCATGGTTGATGCACCACAGCACGTCACTATCCTCCATCTCAGAAGCAGCCATCAACAGAACACCTGCAAGATAAAAAACAAAAGGTATAAAAGGAAATCTACAAAATCCAGTAAGCTTATTTAAAAAAAAGTAGCACTCTAGGGGCCTGATTTACTAAGATCCCAATTAAAGAGTACTAAATTGCGTGTTCACTCCAAAAAATTGCGCGTTTGGCTTGTGGGCGTTTTGCGGGTGATCTACTAAGAACATTTGCGTGAATGATAATGGGTGCAAACCTTGATGGGGCGGTTGTATTTAAGTCAGGCTTTTGCGTGTTCTACTGGTTTACGTCACGGAGAGTTTGGACGGAAAGCAGAATGACTGCAAGCGCAAAATCGGTATTAGTGGGAGAGGCAAATGAACGTACAGTATTTTCGAGTTATAGCAGATACATCTGAATATAACAAAAAGAACATTTGGCTTATAAGACAACCTCGGCATTAAACAGGGCCTCTCTTTTCTTCCCTCGATCCTTTGAATGAATTGTCATACATTGCGCAGGAGGTGCGAGCTGTGTCCTATGTGGCACCGGTGCTGCAGGCGCGCCCCTCGGGCTATTGTTGCGCACCAGACTGCTGGCCAGCGCTGTGTCTGATCGGACATAATTGCCCTGGCAAGAGGTATCGAAGACGGGGCTACAAGCAGTGGTGAGGTCCCCCAATCCAAGTGCCTACAGCTTGGCAGCAGGGGGCTGTAGAGGTTGGAGACGAGCGCGATAGGGAGAGGAGCGCACTGGAGGAGACAAGCTGGAGAGACGCGCAACCCGAGAAAAAGGAAATGCCCAGTTTAAAATGTAATGTTGCAGAAAAGAGGGAAATAGGAAGACACAAATGTCAATGTGTAAATTGTTTAGAATGCAGAGGCTGTGAATGTTCAGTTATTAGTTTAATCATGGTGTTTCTCTTTATTAACTATTATTGAATCGAAATAAACAAATAATGCATGCCATTTATTTTTATGTCAATCGAAAACATGTTAACATGTTGGGGGAAAAACGTGATCTTTATACCTTCTTTTATTGAGCCTATGTCTCCTCCTAACTGCAGCCTGTTGTGCGTAACACTGGGCTCCTGGATTAGCACCTTCCTTTCAAAAGTGTTAAATTTAGACACCGTCACAATCACCGCAATTTTTGCCTGGCTTGGTAAATCACAATGCGTGTACTAACTTAACTTATTTGCATTTTCTCCTCCCAGTATTTTGCACGCTACGGCAGAAACGCCCCATATTGCATATTCATTAAGGCAAACGTGCTAAATGGACAATGCGTGTTGTTTTGCTCATATGAAAGACGCAATCCTCACTGCGTGTCGTTAGTAGATCAGATAGCACATTTTTTGCTGGTGGTATCAAGTTTGCACACGTTTTAAGACACGCAAACCTTTAGTAAATCAGGCCCTAAGTATGCATATATTTTTATTCTGTTTTTGGATAATGCTTTCCAGTGCTACCTTTGCTATGTAGTGCCTTATGAACCTTTGCCGGTTTCTGCAGGATAGAGGATGCAGAAAAACCAGGTGGCAAACGGACATGGACCAAAGCTAGCAAGCAAGGCCGTACTGCCACATCCTTCTGGTGTGGAAGGGCGAAAGGTGTGGTGCTGAAGTAGAGACGCACACCTACAGAAACAGAGCATGTTGAGGCACACATAAAAAAAGTACAATCAGCTCTTACTACCGTACATGATGAGGTGGATTCATGTATTTGATCTTGCAAATAAGCTGAAGATTTCCCTGTTTTTACTCCACTTCACAAATGTGTAATTGTATTTACCTGCATGAGTTACAGCCAGCAAGTGACAGTCTGAGGACTCCGATCTGTCAATCACAGAGATCTGGACGATTGGTTTGAAGACAGAACGATCAATTGTCCTGCAGAGGAAGGTTTCAGAGAGACAGAAAAAACATGACTCTTCTGTTAGGGTGATTGATGGGAGACACATATTTAAGTTTCAACAAACCAAAACATACCTGGCTATGTTTCCAGCAGCAGCAACGATGGTGCTCTGAGACATGGTTGCAACACGACTCATACCCTGTCCATCAGCCCCCAGGTCATACACCTGTTGGGGTTTTGCAGAGCTAATACGCGGGCAACATTTCTGTTGGGTTTTCTATAGTAAAATTTGGTTATCAAATTAACATTAATAATTAACTTTATTTAATTATTAATCTAAATCAACAATATTATTAAACTGAGTTAATAAACCTATCGGGGCACCACTCTGAAATCAGAGAACAACCAATCTTACCATATCAGTCTCGAATTAATTAATTAAATACTAGTATTATTGATTAATAATCTGTATTTAATAAATTGAAGGCGTGAAATCCGAACACAGAGCCCTTGCACCCAGCTTATGTCACAATGCAAATACACCAGTAATCACAAACAACTGCTCTTTAAATTATAACAGAGTTTATTTAACAAAGAAGCATCAAGTCGATCAATGAAACTCAATCAAACAAATCACTATTATAAACTAAACTACAGCAAACAAAGTATAAACAAACAGTGGCACGTGTGTGTGTGTGTGTGTGTGTGTGTGTGAGAGAGAGAGAGAGAGAAAGCAAGATGGCGGCGTAGCCACGTGGTGGTCACGTGATGGCGGCCACTCACACAGGCCTCCTCGCCGGGTCTATCGTCTAGCCTGGCGGGGCCGAGTTAAGCTCTGTCTCTGTAGCGTCTGAACGACTACGAGTGTACAGGCCTATATGTGTGAGTGTGCGTATGTGTGTGCTGGCGCGATCTCAGACTCGGTCCCCAGATGTGCGTCTGCGCCAGAAGGTGTGTGTGTGAGAGAGTGAGAAAAAGAGAACGTGCCTGAAGAGGCTGAATCACAGTCTGGAGCTCGCGCACAACTCGGGAATAATTAACTTCAATACCAGAAGCCAGTGGCCGAATTTAAGTTAGACGGTGTTTACACTGGTCGTCCTGGTCATGAAGATATTAAACCGGCTAACGCTAGAGCTTACAGAGAAACACACACAAGACAACAAGAGGTTTACACTTCGGACGCGGCGGTCCGGGAAAAAGTAAACAAAGAGGTTTTAACCTAATAAAACCCGAGACGCAGTGGTCAAATGACAAACAAATATTACCCCAGTTTCACATTTAATAAATCAATTATTAAATACACTCTCTAAAGCTAACTGCCCAGACCTAATTAAGCCTCACTTGTAAAACCGTCCGCGGTTGATGAGAGGGAAAAAGGTCCGATTATGGATCCAGATCTTCAGTCTGCTCCGGTGCAGTTGAGCGTGATGGCGATGGCGGTTCTCAGAGGATGCGAAGGTCTGCGTGTTCTCCCTCGAGCGAGATGATCTCCGTGAAGGTCCTGTTCGTTGCAGGACGAAACGAGACGTAATCTTTTACAGTCTCTAAATACCGTTTTCAATTCGGTCTATGAATCAGACGCTCTCCGGCGGGCTCCGTCGAGATGCGTTTAAAGGATGATCTGAGCTCGGGATTTCGAACACTGCCTTTGCTTGAAGCCTAAGGATACCTGCGCGCCAAAACTTTAAACAACGAGCAGCATGCTTTAAAGCGTGAGGGGGGGGGGGTGTCTCCGGATGGAGAACAGAGGAGTTGTGTCCCCTAATGCTGGTAGCATGTGAAGAGAAAGAAAAATGGGTGACATCTCCTTTTATTCACCCTAAGATTCACACCTATGCGTTAGGTGTTGCAAAGCATGCTGGGAGTATCCCTGCAGTGCATGCTGGGAGTTAGAGTCCTTTTCCTGGTAACTGATTTCCAGTCAGTCTTCTCCAAAAAAAAAGAACACAGGCCTGAGTTTTGTCTGGCCTTCTGGCTGGCCCCAACATCCCCCCTTGGCCTGAAGAGTGGGAAGCAGGTCACAGTCTTTAGGGCACTACGGGCCAACAGTCCATGTATTTTGGAGACAAGTGTTCAAAAGATTATTTAGCAAACAGTCCATAAATTCAAGAGGCATTTGGTCTGGGCATTTACTGAGGCAAAGTCTGGGCAGACTGTCTAACTATGTCTAACGATAAACATTAAAACATATTCAGGCATTTGCAAAGCTTTGCTGTTCAAGGTGCATTCTTGAAAAACAATAAACCTCAGAACAAAACAAAAATCAGAAGAAGAAAGGAAGAAGGAAAGGAAAAGTGAGTGTTTAAGGTGCTGATTTGTGGGCTAGACTGAGCAGGAGTAAGCCTGTGGGGTGGTGTTTGACATGTAGGTGTGTAATGTATGTGTACATTATGTGTTTCACTACTTATGTCAGGCCACAAAACTAAGAAACGTTAGCGTCGGTAGAGTGACTTGGTGGGCTTTTGAAATGGAGGCTACTCCCCGATGTGGAGTCAGAATCTGGTTCTGTGCAAGGGCTGAAGGCCTGCCACGTCTTACCACCTCTGTTGCTGCATCTGTCAAACCACTCCGAATCATGTTCCCCATCTGACTGCTCAAAACGTGCTTCCTTAGGAAGCTCTTGGGAACTCCGGTTATACCAACCCTTCTGTCTTGGGCTTCGGCCATCCCGAGAGTTCCGTTCAAGTCTGTGTGTGATTGGTTCATCAGGCTGGAACCTACCCTGTGGCTGTCTCCATCCTTCACCCCCCTGGCTCTGTCGTCTTTTCTGCCGGCGACGTGGTCTCTTTGACTTCTTCATAGCACGAGGCAATTTGTTGCCTTCAAGTGCTATGTCACTACTGTGTCTCATAGGCCCAGGACGTATGCGTGCCTCCCACACCGACTGTGCAAAATTCTTGATCTCTTGCATACTGAGCTGATGTGTTCGGTAATGGAGGTCGACATTGTTCCGCAGAGAGCCATGCAGATTGTGCACGAAGATGGACTTGAGAGTCTGGTCTTCGTCCAAACCTGGAGCCTTATGTCCCTGGAAATATGCAGATCTTAGGCGCTGGTAGTAATTTTTTGGGGCTTCATGCTTCTGGTGCAAGACACTGAAAGCATTACTAAGGGCCAGTGCAGGGTCAAAGTAGGTGGAGTATTCCTCGCACAAAGCGTTGCAGAGTGCAGAGTACTGATATCTGACTTCAGGCCGGAGAGTACTCATGAAGTCACGAACACTACTGGAAGTTGTCTTCCAGATCAGCCTGAGTTTTTCTCGGGCGGATGCATCAGGTATGTCACGGAGGAGCAGGTTTATATTTCTGATGTAATCAGCTATTTTTAAGTTTGTGTTATCTGGATCAAACTGTTCTACATCCTCCACCAGAGAATCAATGAGCTTTGTGCGCATTATTGGATATCTGGGTGAAAAGGAACCATCAGAGTCATCTGATGTGTCATAACTTCTCCGCTGTGAACCATGTGGTGGGAAACTATAGGTGGCAGAAGAGGGCCTGGTGCTATCTCTGCCTGTGTGGGCTGAGAAGTCACCCCCCTTCCCCTGGGGTGATTCAAACCTGTGAAGGTGTGAAAAAGTGTCATAGCTGTCAGTGGACCGGAGCATTTTCTCAAGGGGACGGGCTCCAGAGTCAAAGTCTTTGTTTTCAGTCCTTGGAGTATCCTGACTGCTCGGTTCTTTACTGAGCTTTTTCAGCAGGGTTGTTTGATCTCTTAAGGGGCTTGGTCCTAGATCAGAGTCATATCCTGACGATGTCTCTTGCTCCATGCTTACCTGTGCTCCCTGAATAAGCTCAAACACGTCTAACACTTTCTGCTTGGCAGTTTGTAAGTGCTGACAAAGGGATTCGTTTTCCTTCTGCAAGGATCGGACCTTTGGCGGGAGTGTCTCAATGAAAGTAGGGGCACTCTGTCTGGTCCGTAGACCATGAGTTAAAGGCTGGTGAGAGTTGTCTGAGTCATGTGAAGACTCACAAGCCCTATGGTTGTCAGGGTAGTCGGTATGTTTCAATGGTAGCAGGGTTAGTGTCTGGCCCAGATGTGGTTGTCTATCGCGGGACAGGTACTGCTCGGTACCTGCTGTAGCCCCTGACTCTTCCGTACCTCTAGGGGGCGGAAATAACCTCCATCTGCGGGGTGGGGGACCCCCCTGCTCGAAGCGTATGGAGTGACTATACTGTGAGACATTACCGCTTGAAGGGGCTTCATGGTCTGGAGAGGTTGAATGGTTTTCATCCCGAACACCCAGACTACTTACAGGGTCATTAAAGGAGGAGTGCGCCCTTGTGCGGTGGTCGACTTGGCGGCCCTTTCTCCTTTCCTCCAGATCTTGCGACATGTCTGTCTCCTTCCTCCAGGGACCTGGTTCAGTATCCCATCTTTCATCTGAGGCTTCCTCAGCTGACCCGGGGGCTGCGGTGCGTACCTGCCCCTCCTGAATTCTGGGTACCGTGACACTTTGTTTCATCTGTCTGGCCAACCTGCAGCTTTCTTGCAGTATTTTATTCTCCTCCTGCAGGGCCTTGCATTCATCCTGCAAGGTCTTAAGTCTATCCTGCATTCTTCCGAAGTCGTCCCGTAGGATCTGTTTATCTTCTTGCACCTGGGCTAGCTGTGCCTGGTGTTTTTCATTCTGCAAATATGATTTGCTCTGATGAAGGAGGAGAAGTTGGGTTACAACATTTGAAACTGTGCACTGTGGTTTCCCAGTTGGATGATTCATATCAACCAACTCCTTTAATTTTTCTTCGCATGTGCTGAGGGTGTAGGAGTTCAGACTGTCGACCTTTAAAGGGAGGTGGATTAGACCAGCTACTCCATCCTGAGGGGGTGGATCGTCTGATCCGCAGGGAGCCTTGGTCCCTGCCTGATGTATGTCTTCTGCATACATTATATCTTTGTCGGGGGTGATCCTGGCTCTGTGGTTGGACTGATCACCTAGCTCTTTTAACTTTTTATCACAAATGCTAATTGAATAGCTATTCAGGCGGGCAATCTCCTCTAACGAGAGGCGCGTCGTCAGACCAGAAACAGTTTCTTGCAGAGCTGTGTGGTCTGACCCAAAAGGAGTCTTAGCTCCTGGCCCACATAGGGTCATGGTACCCATTTAATGTGATAAAACAGAAACCCAGTGGATTACTGTTAAGCTAAACTAAATCAAAATTCAACAGGAGAGCAGAGCTGATCTAAGTATTCAAACTGATCACTGAACTCAATCCTGGAGGCTGCTAAGCTTAACAGGAGAGCAGAGCTGATCTAAGTATTTAAACTGATCACTGACTCAATCCTGGAAGAGGCTAAGCTAAATTTAACAGGAGAGCAGAGCTGATCTAAGTATTTAAACTGATCACTGAACTCAATCCTGGAAGCGGCTAAGCTAAATTTAAACAGGAGAGCAGAGCTGATCTAAGTATTTAAACTGATCACTGAACTCAATCCTGGAAGCGGCTAAGCTAAATTTAAACAGGAGAGCAGATCTGATCTAAGTATTTAAACTGATCACTGAACTCAATCCTGGAAGCGGCTAAGCTAAATTTAAACAGGAGAGCAGATCTGATCTAAGTATTTAAACTGATCACTGAACTCAATCCTGGAAGCGGCTAAGCTAAATTTAACAGGAGAGCAGATCTGATCTAAGTATTCCAACTGATCACTGAACTCACTCCTGGAAGCTAGGCAAAAGCATCAAGTCCTCTAAGGATCGGGGGAAGTCACGCCTCTTAGACAGCTGGCTATGCAACAATTATGAGGTTACACTCTCAACTGGGCACATTGTTGTCTCAACAACAAAGAGCACACAAAAATATTAAACTACTCAACTCATCAACACACAACGACACAACTAGAACACAACTTGATGTCTGCCTTGCTTAAATAACAAACAAAATGAGCTCTTCCAAAGAAAAGAGAATTTTCTTGAGAAGACTCCCTTTAAGGATTCAAAATTTGGATTACTGTGTATAAACAATGCAACAAAGCTGGTTTATTAAGGCCCTCACACGGGGCACCAATTATGTTGGGGTTTTGCAGAGCTAATACGCGGGCAACATTTCTGTTGGGTTTTCTATAGTAAAATTTGGTTATCAAATTAACATTAATAATTAACTTTATTTAATTATTAATCTAAATCAACAATATTATTAAACTGAGTTAATAAACCTATCGGGGCACCACTCTGAAATCAGAGAACAACCAATCTTACCATATCAGTCTCGAATTAATTAATTAAATACTAGTATTATTGATTAATAATCTGTATTTAATAAATTGAAGGCGTGAAATCCGAACACAGAGCCCTTGCACCCAGCTTATGTCACAATGCAAATACACCAGTAATCACAAACAACTGCTCTTTAAATTATAACAGAGTTTATTTAACAAAGAAGCATCAAGTCGATCAATGAAACTCAATCAAACAAATCACTATTATAAACTAAACTACAGCAAACAAAGTATAAACAAACAGTGGCACGTGTGTGTGTGTGTGTGTGTGTGTGTGTGTGTGAGAGAGAGAGAGAGAGAAAGCAAGATGGCGGCGTAGCCACGTGGTGGTCACGTGATGGCGGCCACTCACACAGGCCTCCTCGCCGGGTCTATCGTCTAGCCTGGCGGGGCCGAGTTAAGCTCTGTCTCTGTAGCGTCTGAACGACTACGAGTGTACAGGCCTATATGTGTGAGTGTGCGTATGTGTGTGCTGGCGCGATCTCAGACTCGGTCCCCAGATGTGCGTCTGCGCCAGAAGGTGTGTGTGTGAGAGAGTGAGAAAAAGAGAACGTGCCTGAAGAGGCTGAATCACAGTCTGGAGCTCGCGCACAACTCGGGAATAATTAACTTCAATACCAGAAGCCAGTGGCCGAATTTAAGTTAGACGGTGTTTACACTGGTCGTCCTGGTCATGAAGATATTAAACCGGCTAACGCTAGAGCTTACAGAGAAACACACACAAGACAACAAGAGGTTTACACTTCGGACGCGGCGGTCCGGGAAAAAGTAAACAAAGAGGTTTTAACCTAATAAAACCCGAGACGCCGTGGTCAAATGACAAACAAATATTACCCCAGTTTCACATTTAATAAATCAATTATTAAATACACTCTCTAAAGCTAACTGCCCAGACCTAATTAAGCCTCACTTGTAAAACCGTCCGCGGTTGATGAGAGGAAAAAAGGTCCGATTATGGATCCAGATCTTCAGTCTGCTCCGGTGCAGTTGAGCGTGATGGCGATGGCGGTTCTCAGAGGATGCGAAGGTCTGCGTGTTCTCCCTCGAGCGAGATGATCTCCGTGAAGGTCCTGTTCGTTGCAGGACGAAACGAGACGTAATCTTTTACAGTCTCTAAATACCGTTTTCAATTCGGTCTATGAATCAGACGCTCTCCGGCGGGCTCCGTCGAGATGCGTTTAAAGGATGATCTGAGCTCGGGATTTCGAACACTGCCTTTGCTTGAAGCCTAAGGATACCTGCGCGCCAAAACTTTAAACAACGAGCAGCATGCTTTAAAGCGTGAGGGGGGGGGGGGTGTCTCCGGATGGAGAACAGAGGAGTTGTGTCCCCTAATGCTGGTAGCATGTGAAGAGAAAGAAAAATGGGTGACATCTCCTTTTATTCACCCTAAGATTCACACCTATGCGTTAGGTGTTGCAAAGCATGCTGGGAGTATCCCTGCAGTGCATGCTGGGAGTTAGAGTCCTTTTCCTGGTAACTGATTTCCAGTCAGTCTTCTCCAAAAAAAAAGAACACAGGCCTGAGTTTTGTCTGGCCTTCTGGCTGGCCCCAACACACCTAACAATAACAGACAATGTAAATTATTTTACCGCAGAATCAATCTTTACAGATTACTCAACAAATCTGTAACAATTACGCGTATGAAAATGTACTAAACAACATACCTGCAGCACATCTTTCTCAGAGCGCGTGAAAAGTGTGTTGCGTGAGTTGTCGATAGCAATCTGCATGATTGGGTCTGTGGAGAACAAGGACAACACAAATGAGAGGGAAGTTTAATCAAATCAAGGACATTTCATACTCCAGGTGGAAATGTGTCCCTCTCCTCACCGTCTTCAGAGAAGGACAACTGGAGACAGGAGGGGATGAGGAAGGACAGAGAGCTTTTGGAGTGGCTGATTTTTCTCATCCATCTTGCCTCGGTCTGGTAAGTTATCTCATAGAGGCAGCCATCTTTTCCTGCCATAAAGATGCGTCCCAGGTCGGTGGAAGTAATGGAGAGGATGTAGGTTTTGTCTGTGGGGATTGAGAAAAGGGGGTCTGGAAGAAGCTGAATCCCCCCTGAAAAGCAGTCGTTCAAGTCTAAAACAAGAGGAAGACAGATGAGGCAGATAAACCCACAAAGGGATATTAATAAACAAAACATGGGATAAAACAACAGATATCTGTACACTATATCAGTTATAAACAGCACTCATCAATGTACTGATTCTTAACAATAGGGATGTCTATAGTGAAACACAGTTACAACTTCCCAATGTCCTGGTGAAGTAACTGGTCTAAGCTTGAGCACCTATGTAAGTAATGCATACCTTACACCTATCTGTCACATACAAATGCACAAGCAGCAATATATTTAGCTGCAGGCTGCCATGTTTTAAGTGTCTCTTGCAGCTTTAAAACATATTTTACTATAGTGCAGGATGATATTCTTATCGAATTACAAAATTTCACAGAGTTTCTGGAGTAATGACTTTACATTTCAGTTAATTTGTAAACAGAGAAGCATCAGGATAACATTTCTTTCTGGTATCGACGTGATAACTTCCACAGGAAAATACTCGAAAGCAGTGTCAGTGTAATAGAGCTGTAGGAGCCACTCACCAGCCTGACTCTTGGGGAAGCTCAGTCCGAGGATCACTACATCCACAGAAGTGGCCAGTACCAAGAGGTAGTGAATGTCTGGCTTTAAAATCCCTGAGAAGAAAAAACACAAACATAAACAACATTACCCCAAATAATGAGCGGTTTTACAACAACCCATGTTGACTTTAAGGGTTCACACATACCTTGTTTCGGCTTTACAAGGCCCACTGCCAATATGGTTTCAGTAAGGCCATCAAAAGAGGCAACATCTCTACTGCAAAGATTAAAGCCGAAAATAATAAATAACTAATCACTTATATTAAACCTTGTCACACAGCATCATCACATAAGCTTGACGTACTTACCCATCTTCAAAATTCCACATGAAGATGTTGTTATCAATAGTAAGCCATGCTCGACAAATCTCAGGAAAAACTCCCATCATGCAGTTACCTTGCATATCTGTGTGGCAAAATGGTTAAGTTGAAACTCAAAAATCAAAGATAATCACAGACAATGCTTTTAGTCTCAGGGCAACCTCTTAGTCCTTTTGCAAGCGTTCAATTTTATTTTCCTGACCGATCAAAGGATACGGCTGAACTGCTCCACCAGCTCAGGTGGCAGGGGGACTTGGCGGACCACGCTGAGCTCTGGGAGATTTGGCACACTGATTAAACCTGGTCCCTGGAGGGGGTAGTCCTTGTCTGACACTCCAGAGAGGGACGGCATATCTATCAACACAATAAACAACAGGTTTGACTATGAACTACACAAAACGTTGCATCTCGATGCCATGTCTACACACCATACATAATATCATGTACACATATTGAAAAGCAAACAGAGTAAAAAAATGTTGTTATATGTTATTTGTAACATGTCAACAAGTTTCCAAACATTTTGCCTTTGTGCTGCAAAACTGGTATGTTTAAAGGATGAACAGATTCTGACAGACATAGTTAACTTAGCAAAGTAAACATCTGTATAGCAAGGTGTCTTATTTCTATAAATAAATGTGGTATATGTTTGGTCCTTCTCTTTTCACAAACAAGTGGGAATCTTGATAACTGTGTTTTGATGTGAGATGTTTTGAAGTTTTACTGTGCGTCCATGTTTTTTTGTCGAGGACTGACACATTTTCTTTTAATGCATTACAGCTCTCAGACTATGAATGTCCCCATACTTTTTCAAAACGTATAGACTCATCTTATGTATTTCCTGTATGTGTAAACAACAACTGAACGCCACGATGGTTATTACACTTATTCGTTCCAAACTTTTGGTTGTGTATTTACTCTTAACGTCGTCCATCCATCTACTTTATTCTACTATTCGTAGTCTGGGAAGAAAAGGCTAATGTAAATAGAAGCACTTGAGTTGAACGTATATTAGTATGCCTTCTTCTGCTTACTGTGAGCTGAGACGCTGAGCTGCTCAGACAGGTCAGGGAAGAGGCGGTCATCCTGCAGTGGTCTGTCAATTAGCACTGTCAAGTGTGCCATCATTCCTTTCTCCGAATCTGGTATTACACAGTGAAAAGTTCTGTAAGTTTGTGAAAAGATACCTGAGGTCATCAAGAATGCACCTGAAGTGAAATGAGTGATTGGAAACATAATATTATGCAATTAATCTTATTTCCGTATTTATACTGTATATGAGCCTGGTTGTGTAACACTTTATTCTGAAAACTGAAAACCGGAAGTCGACACAAAAAATACTATTTCGACGCGACGCAATTTGATGGTGTGTTTATGTAAAATTAATACTTCATCTCCTCTCTGCAGGTAAGAGTTTTATACTGCAGAGTGAGACAGAATGACAGTAAAGTGTTTATCCTTCATGTCAGCTCGCTCTGAGCAGTTTCAATGCATTTACCATAAACATCACAATACGCATTTACCATAAACATCACAATACGGGCGCACTACAATTAGCTGCCTACTAATTGGCTTGACTACGGAGAAACAAATGACGGCTCACTTGACCGCAGTCAATGAGCCGTGAAGACGTTTCAGCGAGAACAGCGGCGGGGCTGCTGGGTCCAGCACTGGACGACATGACTGCGCTACCACCTCGCTCTCACTGATCTACAAATTAATCCTTTTAGACAAAGTTCAGCAACAGCAGAGTCAGCCAAGTAAGGTAAGTTGTCTTACGATAACAAGGAAGAGAATGAGATGCAGTGCTACCTTGACAACAACTTCAAACGTCTCTGTAATCCGGAGCTAGCTAATGTTAGCTGGTGTAATAACGGTTCGTTTGCTAACTGCTAGCATTGAAACCTCATTATTTTACAAGCTAACTAAAACAGAAACAATGGTGATATAAAGTATATATACACATATCAGGCTCATATCACCTTTAAGCACATTTTAGAGTTAGATCATCACATGTCAACTCGTAGACTTACCGGACAACTGAGAGGGTTTCACTTGATAGTACACCAAAAAGTGTTGTAGTAGTCCGGCAACCTAGCAACCAAAGAACTGAATTCCTCTGAATTCAACGGTCCTCTGAATTCAACGGTCGAAAAAACCCCCCCACTTATAATGAAAACGATATTCAAGATTTACATTTATCATTTTTTTCTAACACCTTTAAAAAAATCTAAAAAGATAAACGTTAGTTGATATATGATTATAGATTAAAAATAAATATTTAAGTACTTTATATACACTACCAGTCAAAAGTTTGGACACAGCTGATTGAAATGTTATTTTCTCATACACATTTTGATCTAAAGACTTATGCTTAAACGTTGGACATGAGTTTCTTATATATATAGAAATAGTGAAGTTGATGCCTACCTATGTATGCATTTCTTTCCAAAACAAAAGTGAAATGAAATGTTTTATTTTTATTGTTTTAATATCTACTATTATTGTAAAATGTGGAAAATTGTAAAAATTAAGAAAAACTCTTCTGCTAGTAGGTGTGTCCTAGATACAGCTTACAGTAGCTATATTATAATAAGATAGTATACTGTACTATTGATAAAACTGTGTATTGTTGTGTGTCCACATTTTTTGACTGGTAGTGTACATGATATATAAATGTACATGATATATAAATGAAATGTACGGTAAGTGCAAATTTGCAAACCCTGAGGTCCCTTTTTATATTTTTCAAAGATTAAAACTGTCAAGTCAAACTGGAGTTTGGTCTGTTTAAAAAATGAATGAATTAATAAACTAATATTTGCAAGAGCACTGAAAAACATCACTAGAGGCTGTAAGGCGGACTAGTGAGAGAGTTCCCGGCGTGATGACGTTTAATGTCCCCGACAACCACTGTAGTCTCATTTAGCCACTTGTTAGCAACCGCCGTTTTTAGTACGCGTAAAAACTTTAAAATGTACAAGTCGGGGTCTTATCTAACGTAGTTTATCTCGTCTAACAAAACGCCCAACATCTCTTAAGCTTGTGTTAACCACAGACCTTATTTCAGGCGTCTAACCACAAACCCATTCAAAATCCCCATTGACTTTTAGAGTTAGGAACCCATGGCGCTAAAATGCTAACTCACTTCTGGGTTTTAGGACTCATTCCTGTGGCAGTCTATAGCCAGATACTGTAACACTACACTTCAGTGTCGCCAGCAGGAGGCAGTTTGGCGCTGGGCTTCTCCCATTCATGTACTGTCTTTGTTTGGGACTCTCGTTTCTTCTTCATTCTACCGAATGAAGCTGAACGGAAAAGAAGCACGGTTTTCCTGTCTCATTCTTGTCTTCTGTTTTTACAGGTTTGTATGGTTAAAACACATGTATAAGTGCATATAAATATTGATAAAAATAAAGGAAATATGCTACATCGCATTTGTGAAGGCAGTTGAACTTCATGCGTTTGTGAATGAGTAGACATGATGCTAAGGTTACGGCGTGCGGGCCAAGATGGCAGCGGTGATATTCGTGCCTTTTGTGTTTTAAATTAGCTCCTGATTTATAGTGTTGTCATATGTGTACGGTTTCAATGTTCAAAGAAGTCACAGTTATCAGTCTTGTTATTGTCATATGTGTACGGTTTCAATGTTCCCAGAAGTTTCAGTTTTCAGCCATTGTACTAGGAGCAACATGCTAGTCTTCTGTGTGTGACGCTACATTCAAGGACCTTTTAATAGCCCGGGAAATTATATTAACTGAGGTTAATATTGTCCTCTAGTACTGCAGTTTTAGAGTAAAAGTAAAAACTCTGGTTCAGTTAAAGAGCTGAATGAATGTGTGTTTGTCGTTTAACGATGGAAGTATATAGAATTAGCAGACAGTTTGTATTGTTTGTTTGTGATGGTCTGAATTCTGTTTTAATGTAATATTAGGATACAGAGAACACAGTGTCAGAAAAAGAAGCATTTATTTTGAATACGGATTAATAAAGATTCTGCTGAGTGAAGTTGAACGGAACACCAGCACAGTTTTCCTGTCTCATTCTTGTCTTCTGTTTTTACAGAAATTCTCATCTGCTTATGGCATCTCATTTTGAGACCTGTAACATTTACACAATGGTCACTCTCTTAATTTAGCAGGTTAGCATGCCAACAAAAATTCATTGAACATATTTTGATATATTTTGCTTCAAACAGCAAATGTCTACCTCCTGTTGTCACTAGATATCAAGCTGTAGATCAGCAAAGTTATTAAGATTTATCCTCTAAGACCTAAAATTGTTGTGTTAATATCGTACCAATCCCTCAATGTGGAGATACAGTTTGTCACTGGATATGGCAATATTTTGGCATCACAAAGTTTGATTCATAATCTGGACAGATTAGTCAGTGACTGACCAATTGACTGACATTCGCCATGCTGCTATCACCTTTAATACACTGCATTTTGCTCTATATGCAATGAATGATAATTTTCTCTGTTTAGATTTGTGATCAGTGTACATTTTAACGCTTCAAAAACTTTACTCCTGCAGGTTGGTGGCTTTGATGGCAACACCCGTCTGAGCAGCGCTGAGGCCTACAACCCTCATACCAACACCTGGCACGCAGTGTCCTCTATGTTGACTCACCGCAGCAGCTTTGGAATCGAAGTGATGGATGACAAACTCTTTGCGGCTTCACCAGATCCTGTAACATGGAATTCTACAACGCATCAACCAACGTGTGGTCTAAGGCAGCTGACATGGAGATTTTCCGCAGTGCTGTAAGCTGCTGCGTGGTGACCGGGATTTCTAACATGGCCAAGTTAACCTTCTGCTTGTAGACTTGGAGGTTGAGTCTTTGGAGTCGGGAGAGTCCGACTAACAGGCTTGACTCCAGTCTTAAGCGCAGTCTTGACCCTTACCACTATCCACTCTGGCAAGACATTAACATCACAAAAATAAAATAAACATTCTGAGCATTTAACTACTGTTGCAAAGAAGAATTCTTTAACTTTTCATCTTGGTTAAAAAATTGTTAGTAACATCACCTGTGAGAAGGTTGATGTGTCCAACCTGCAGATGCAGGTTTTCAATCAAATTGCACTATTTCAGTAATAATCTAAACAGCTAACAGCAAATTGATAGGTTCTTGTTTTAAATTGCCTGCTAGAATTGTATTTTTACTTTGAAACATTTGAACAGACAGAATTCAGCAGATTTTTGTTAATGGCCACATGTCCAATGACAGCACCTAAAATACAGGTTGTCCTCAGAGCTGTGTCCTTTCCCTCCTGAACACAGATAGCTGCAGATCTTCCCATGAGAGCAGCTTTCTTGGAAAGTTCTCTGATGACTCTGCCCTGCTGTCACTCCTACAGAGCTCTAAATCAGGTCAAGGTGGTCCCCAATCAGCCTTTGTCCAATGGCGGGATGACAGTTAATTTAATCTCAACATGACCAAAAACAAAAGAATCTTGAACAATTTTCAACTCGCAACTGAAGTTTGTTGAAAACACAGAGCTGATTGAAAATGGTGGACAACAAAGATGACACCTGTTGCTGAAGCTGACTCTTTTAGTGTCTCAGAGAACATTTGATTTAACTTCTAAAACATTTTATTGAAAGTCTTTCAATATATTCTTGTATTAGCTGTCCAGCTGAAAGACTTAAACGCTCTCTAGAAGAGATGAGAAAAACAAACTCTTTTATTCCTTTAATCTGCATACAATTAAAGGGATACTTCACCCGTTGAAACATAAATCTGTAGTGAAATTGCATCATATATGTAGTAGAAATGTGAAATAAAATTTGAAGTTGGTGCCTTCTTGACCGAGAAAAGGCAGAAAGTGTCTTTTTGGCTCATGTGAATTAAAGACAACAACTCCCAGAATGCACATCACCGCAGGCCACTCCCACTGAAGGAGAGGTGTATTTACAGTCTGTCTACAACACAAACAACCGTCCTCTTAACTGATTAGGAGATTTCTTCCAGAAGGAATTGCTATCTTAGAAATTCCTGGCAGCAAACGGACTCTATGTCTGTGTCCATAGGCAAACAGTGAGAGAACCGACATCACCAGTCTGCCCCAGCTCCACCGGCGACAGGCAGGTCTTGTGCCCCAGCTGCTGAGACCTGCCTGTCGGCAGCAGACAGCTCCCGTTCCTCCATCAGCCTCAACTGCTCGCCGCTATATTGCGGCTCGTATAGATAACCACGAACATCCGATTCGAGCACAAGACCTTCAAAATCCTCTTCATCCATACCAGTTTGAAGTTGAAACATACTTTTTTCACCATTCTCATCAGCTTTCTCCATAGCGCAAGATGGCAGATGTTAAGTTTTGATTCTGGCAGTGAGGTCCCGCCCACTGATCTGTAATCGGTCTGTAGCTTCAGTGGTCAGAAGTATGAGGAACTAGCGATGTAGTTTCACCCCTGCTAACCACAACAGCCTCCGATGACACAGAATGATGAATTTTGCAACATCGGAGGCTCCTTTTCAGGCAAAGAAATAAGGAGCTTTCCCGTCTCAGGGGAAAATGAGGGCGGGAATCACGACCATTCAAAAATACTACCAGGTTTTTAATGATACAAAGTTTAATGCAAATGGATGAAGTATCCCTTTAAGAGACATGAGACACACACCTTGTGCATATAGCCCCGAGGTTCTTTGCTGCAGATTCACTTATGTATTCTGTTGCCACTCAGCAAGAACACACTCTGTGCTGTAACACGTGCCCTTGTGAAGCTGCTTTTTTGGTATTCCCAAGTCACTTGCCAATGCAGACCATAAAAGCGGGTTTTTATAACATTGATGGTAACCTATATGACTACTTGTTCTATGAATTATGGACCCTTTTACATGCAGTCTTGTGTAATATGCAACCTACTGACATACTGTAGTAGCCGTTACCTATGACACCCTATCCTCAAACTGAGGAAGAGCCACAAATCAGATTCAAGGTGGTATTATAGCTAAAGCCAGGGTCAGGATAGAAATAGCCTTTGGACTGCTGAACGACCAATCCACGAGCCTGTGTGGTCTCAGAGGGGCCCAGACATGAGCATACACACAAAATTAAGAACGACGATTACACAGTGTTCTAAACAGGTTGATGCAAACTGAGAAAGTGTAATATTGATTTCAAACAGCTGGAGGCAGTATTGAGTCTCTAGCAGAATGCTCAAAGCTACACGAAGAAGATATTCTATCTGCGCACAGTGTACCCCGAGTACAGCCTCGCAGGAAACACTATCACTGGATATCTAACGCTATAACAACTATCTTTTGCCAATATTAACTACCCTACAGTAACATATATGGCCCTGTGTCTTACCTTAATATTAATTTAATTGTCTGACTGGATAAAGTTTTCTCCATGGATGGCTATATTTTCCTGACAGGCGGAAGTGAGGGCACTACATTCTATATTTTTGACTCATGTTTTTGGTGTTGTCCGGTGTTGTCAGACAGACTGACGGAGGAGAAAACGTGGACAGATCATTTTACATTTCTTCCCCAATGTGTGATTAAACCTCCGTGACAGTTTGACAGACAATTGGCGCTCAACATAAAAACAATCGTTTGAAAGATATAGCTATAAAATGACGGAACAGTCCTCGCTGTTACTACGTAAACAATTAGCAGGTGAGTTGGCTAACTGTTGCTACATGAGCTTCTTTTACCGAAGAACTAGTTTAGGCTACCCATAAAATAAGAGCAGCTACGGATTGTTTGGCGTATTTGTTGTTTGGTTAGCTTACGTTTTTACGTACGTATACAGCTCGTGACGATACATTTGAAGTGCACGTGCATACTTAGTAGCACACAGCTGTGAGGATATGACTAAGGCTGGCTGCTGTTGCTCAATAACTACTGGAGACTTTTCCAAATCACCAGATACACTTACAAGAGGTTGTTTGTGGAGATTTTGAAACGTGTTAAGTTTTTCACATAGCTAACTGGTTTAGGATTGTCATTGCCATCGTTAAATTAGTGAAAAAGAGATTAGGGTCACCTAATTTTACCGTAAATAAATGACCAAGTACAACTATTCTGATGAACTTACTCCCCATGTTTACGTAGCTTACTGTACATTTGACCAATACATTCTAACAGCTTTGTCTGGGTATTTTGCAACCTTAATTTCCAGAGCTCAACAAGAACCCAGTGGAGGGCTTCTCTGCCGGCCTTGTAGATGATGATGACATCTATCAGTGGGAGGTGGTCGTCATTGGACCCCAAGACACATTATTGTGAGTGTAACTATTACCCCGTGAAAGCGAGTCACCTTTTAAGCTCAGACTGTACGATGGATTGTGTTCCCCATAATCCCTGGAGGTCATCTTAACCATCTTCTTTGTCATTTGTAGTGAAGGAGGTTTCTTCAAAGCTACTCTAACCTTCCCACGTGACTATCCTCTGAGGCCACCAAAGATGAAGTTTGTCACAGAATTATGGCATCCAAATGGTAAGCACTGTCATCCCAGGGTTTTTTGAATAATTGGTATCACAGGTCATAGGCGTTTAACATTTGGTATTCATGTTTTTTCCCCCGCACATTTTATTTATAGTGGTTTTGCATACTTTAGAAATTCAAGCTGACTTTTATAATTCCAAGCTAAAGCTAAGAAGGGGGGTACTGGTAGCCTAGTTGTTAGTGAGCGTGCCCCATGTACAGAGGCTTTAGTCCTCATCTGTGCGCTGCCAGGTTTTGATTCCGACCTGTGGCTCCTTTCCCACATGTCATTCCACACACTCTCTCCCTCCAATTTCTGACACAATCCACTGTCTTATCTATAAACAAAGGCATGAAAAAAGCCAAAAAATAATTAAATAAACCTTAACAAAAGTCAAGTAACAGTAATGAAGCAACATACGCACATTCACATGTAAAAGCAAACATCCAAATGCTCATGCATAGACACACACACCCACACACAGACACACAATCCCACCTATGTACATACCCATAAAGAAGCACACTTGAGTATACGTTTATGCATATACATCCCAACATACTCAAAAACACACACACATAAATAAATTATTACAGACTACAAACTGACGGACTGCATCAAATTTCCAGAGTTTCAAAATACATCTCTTGGCAATTACCGCACTGTGCATCAAAACCGTCCTGGCACTATGTCCTCTTTATTTCACCGTCAATGATTGCCCAAGTAGAGAAGTTTCAGTGTCTGGAGTTGATGTGTTGTTGAAAACATTAGAGCTCCACTGACACAAATGAGACCTTGAGTTATAAATCTTTAGATGTTCAGAAATGTTGAGCAAGAGTACACTTTTGCTACCTTACACCTATAACATTAAGGTGAGAGGTCTAGTTTAGACTTTGAGTAATGTAATTTATGAATAACTTTGGATTGTCTAAACTGGAGTCTAGAATTAACAGAGCATTTTGTATAAATGTGTGATAAAATAAAACGGGCTACTTTACTTTTGAGCAACAGTTATATGGTCAAGTCTCTTGATAAGACTTTCAGTCTCATAGCAAGCCTGCAAACTATAAGAAAAAATATGACGTACAATTGCATTGATTAAAATTTCAGTAATGATATGTAGTGGAATTAAAACCAAATAAGAGTATTATTAACTAATGCTTGATGTCTATCTGCCCGTCTTCTTGTTTACAAAATGCCTATGTTTCCGATTTTTCCTCTTGAAACAAAAATAAATCTTTTTTTCACCACTAAATTGGCACCAATTCATCTGAAGATAGCTTAAAAGCTAACCCCCTCCTGACTGAATCAAAGTTGTGCGAGGGCACAGCCATTATACTCAGGCCTCCAGCCAATCAGTCAAATATACACATGCTGAGCGAGAAAGCATTTGTTGGTTGCATTACTTTTTTTTTCTTATTTATTACGATAAATTCAGACATTTTGGGCTGTGTTTGGTGCAAATGATCTTCTGGTTTGGGACAAACGTAACATTTTCTGTGTTCTTTCTTTTTTTGGCCTTTTGCCAGTGGCAAAAAACGGCGATGTCTGCATCTCCATCCTGCATGAACCCGGAGAGGACAAGTATGGCTACGAGAAGCCTGAGGAGCGCTGGCTGCCAATCCACACAGTGGAGACCATCATGATCAGTGTCATCTCCATGTTGGCAGACCCTAATGGAGACTCTCCTGCAAATGTGGATGCAGCTGTAAGTGCACACTGTCTCATTTGGGAACACTCTGAAGCGTGGGGGTTTGTTTGCAGATGCATTTATTTTTACCACTGACATACTGTGTATGTTCTGAACTTAATATAAATCTGAATATTTAGATGAACACAAAATCTGATTCGATAACAACTTATGTGTTATTCTGAGTATATATCTTGGCACTTTTAGCAAGTTTAATTACGTTTCAGAGCTCCCCAAAACATGTCTGTGAAGTTTCTTGACAACAATCCACTCTGATCCTGTATGTTAGCATGCCTATAAACCTCTCTATTTAAGCCCTGCTCAGAACAGGCTGTTTCTGTGTCTGTAGCTTTAAATGTAAATGAGCTGTCTTGACCAAGCCCCTCTCTGGAAGGGCTTGGGTGGCTCAGGCTTTTTTTTGCACCAGGCCCAGTTGTTTAAAGTGAGAAGGCAGACTCAAAGGGCAGAACAAATACCTAGCTGTGGGAGTGTCACCCATCTGGCGGATGTGTCACCTGCCCTTTGTGATGTCACAAAGGGAAAATCTCCAAACAGCCTGTCTAAGCACACCCTTTCTGAAAAGTAGAGCAGGCAAAAAACAGAGAGGATGGACTTTTCACATAAATGGGGGGTTTTGTAGAGAGACTAGAGACACATATTAGTGTTAGAGAAACATGGGGAAGTGTATTTTGCATTGTATGTGACCTTTAAAGTTGATTCTTGAAATAGTTTAGAGATAATTATCTTTATTAACAAATGCCTACTTGTGACAAAAAAAACAGAAGGTCCACTATTTGAAATTGAGTTTGTTTTTTCTTTGTTAAATGTGTGGTTGCAGTAGATTGAAAGAAAGTGTGAGATGAAGAAAGGGTTGCACTATTCGGATTGTTTATGTTTTTTTTGTGTGTGTTTAACATCCTGCAGAAAGAGTGGCGGGACGATCCGACAGGAGCTTTTAAGAAAAAGGTTGCACGCTGTGTGCGGAGGAGTCAAGAGATGGCGTTCGATTAAGGAATCACAACACAGTAGGTGCAATCACCCTTATAGGATTCAGTACGTAAAGCTTTCTGGGGCCCAGGCGCATTGGGAGGGCCCATGGAGGTTAGCAAAAATCTGGTCCATCCAAATTTAAAGCAACAATGAGCACATGTATAATAATGTAATATTTTACACCTAAATACTCACCATTACCTCTTAAAGCAACAGAAACATACATTTTATTTATTGTTGCTTGAGTAAGACGTACCCTGTTTAAAGTATAAACCCCTCTTCTTAAGCTGATACCGATGGAATCGGGGCCAAGAGTGAGCTAATGTTAGCCAGGAGGCTAGCGCTAACACAACTGATTGAAAGTGCATAATGTTGGTTTAAATCATGTCCTGGGAGAGACCTTTAAGGGGGCCCAGCCATTTCTGTGGGAGGGCCTGCACAGGGACATTTATTGTGCACCTGTGAAGAAATGTTTGTGATGTCGAATTGACTGCTGCTAACGTTGTTGATTTCCTCTTTTGTAACTCAGTGTTAGTACAGTGCTGTAGATTTAGTGAATGCTAACCAATGCTGGAAAAAAAAAAGAAAAACGACTGAAACGCTCCTTTTTTTGTTTTAGGTGGAAAAACTGCGCAGGGGATTTGACAACTGGCAACCCGGGAGTGGTCTTGATGAACATGGGGCTCCCCTTTAAATACATCAGCTGCCACCCACATGGAAAAGACTAAACCTCTATTTCCCTTATTTGTATCTTGCAGTTTGATAATGGTTTTTGATGAGCCATTTACATAATTGAATGGCATGGCGGTATTCATTCTGCCAAAGGTTCTGTTTTACTTTACAATATCCATCAGGCTATTTCCTCCCCAGGACGATGAATAATACACCTAATTATCTCTGTTATCTGCACACTCGTCAGATTTAAGGAGCAAACTATCCCCTCTGATAAAAGAAAAAAAACATATTCTTAGTTTGTTTTGTTTATTTATTTAGAGTGTGACTATTTTAAAGATGCATATCGTCTGTTTTGGAGGGATTTCTTTTGTTTTTTCAACCTGCCACACTGAGCCAACCAACCTTACAGTTATTTAATCAAGTATGCAATTTAGTTTGGAGTGTTTGCCGCCACAAACAAACACTCGGCTTTTGCTCTCCCTACGCGCTGTTAGCGTCCAGAAGAGAAAAGTGTTCCTTGTTTCCCTGAGGGGGGAAACTTCTCACACCAGCACTGCCTTAACTTTAATGACCAGCAAAGGAAACCAACCTTCAGAAAGACTGCAACTGACTGCTTCTTTTACATCATGAAAAAAAAAGAAAACTACTATTGTGGAAAAATCGAATAATATTCCAATAAATATGTTTTTACTGAACATGCTTCCTTTTATTTACCTCGTTACGTGACCTTGTTTGTTTTGTTAAACACATCCGTACAGAGATAAAGCTGTTCTCTAGATACTTGGAGAGGTGTTGTCTTTATAATCTATAGTAACACTTCAAATAGACCTTTTTCCACATTACACTTTCTGTCTCTACAGGAGAGGTACAGGTGTTTGACTCTGGAGTACATAAAGGCACCATGCCAATCTAATCAAAGATTAATCCTATTTAGCCTCTAATATCTCCCTCTTACAACATATGGGCACCATTGTTGTTATTGATAACTATTAAAGTGTTTCAATCAAACTTAACCAGTTATTTTACTGGAGATAATTTGAATTATGCAGGAGAACAGAAAAAATCCTGCACACTACTTTTGCTAAGCGTCAATATTTATTAGAAACGTCACGTTTCGGTCCCTCTGAAGCTTTGACACGTGTGTTTTTGTTTTCTTATAAATTGGTGATGCTTAGCAAGAGTAGTGTGCAGGATGTTTTCTTTTTAAGTGACAGTTTGTTGTCCTACTTCAGGAGATCGTTTGATGTGCGGACACCTTCACCCGCTTAGTGGACATTCTAACCTCAATGTTCAAATGTCTGACATCTTTTAATCACGACTGAGAATATGTGTTGAAGTGTAATGAACAAAAACAAAGTACTTTTTTTTTTTTTTTCAATCCCTTTGATTGCTTTATTGAATTAAGCGCCAGCTCAATATTGTCAACAGTCAGACAGGAGAATACATATATTTAAATTGAAAGAGTATAAAATCATCTTGGCAACACAAAAGCTAAACCCCTCCCACCCCGATGGATGAGAAAACCCTCCCTCCATCCATCCATGTTGCAGGTGTAGAATAGAAACTTTGGGTCCTGAGTTGATCACTGTCCTGGAGCTGACAGGCTTTTGTTCATGAACTGCTTCTTGACGAAGCACACCCACCACTGAAACAAACGACATCTGATTAGAGAGCTGCCACAAGCTTCCAAACTCAGACTTGTGTTCGGTTAGAAACAAAAAACATCCAATGATCACAAGACAACGGAATAAACAAAGTTTAAAGCCAAATAAACATTGGACTTTTGTTCAATATGTTGGTTTAGAATCCAGAAAGAAAATCTGAATAGAGACTTGTGGGAAACGACTCTTTTTCTCTGATGTCTTTATCTATGTTAAAAAGCTTTGAGTGCAGACAATTTGGTAATTAAAGGTTAACCTTCATCCTCTCAAAAACGGGAACAGGAATGGCCGATGACATTCGCTTGACACGTTTTAAAAAGTACATCACAACTGATCAAGATTACTTGATGTAAATGTTCATTCAGAGACGTTGGGCTCACCTTGCTGGGTTTGTCTGTCTGGGGGTCGAACACGCGGTCACATAGTCTCAATCCGGTCTCCTGGCGGATCTGCTGCAGGTATGCCCTCATGGTGTCTGGAAAAGGTCAAAGGACCAGTATTATGAATGTGCCGCCATCATTAACTCCTCTTTGACATGACATCCGATCTTTACAGAGAGAATTATACAATCTCTGTGAAACACATGGATGTCAGAACTTGTTTTTGTGTTTTTTCAATATTTCATTTAAATTCCATATCTCTGAAACAAGTTCATCACAAACACTTCTCAGAGTACATTTTCGGAATGCTTGACACCATGCATGGCCTGATCAGCATTTCCTACTTTTACGGTGACTGAGCCCAAGAAGTCGTCATCGCTATTTTTGGCTTGATATCACTTCAGCCAAGAAAAAAGTGGAAATATAAGAAGGGAACAAGGAAACTGGCCATAGTTCAGAATACAGGCTGGAGAAACCGGGTCTCAAAGGTTCACTACTAAAAATCAGAAGAACCTTTGGATAATACTCCGAGCAAGACTTTTTTTGTTGTTGTTTTCTCTTCTTTTATTCATGGTAAACCTCATTAGACTAAGGGCGCACTCACACTAGACCCAGTTGTCCCATACCATGCTTTAGCACGATTGCCCTCCTTCCCCATTCCCCCGCTGGCCTGCACTCACGCTGCTCCAGGACGAACTGGGCCTGAGCACGGTTACCTCTTGTACAGAAGGTCGTGATACAACACATGCATAGATCTACTCTTACTGCGCAGGTCTGAAGGTCCTGCAGACACGCACTCTCCCTCTTTTTAACGATTGAAGGACAGTTATGTACTTCTAAGCTTTCAGCTCGATTAGGAAGAGTTGAATAAAGTAAGGAAAAAGTGAAATGAGATAAAGACACAAAGTCCCAGACGTAAGAGAGGAGGAGAAAGAAATATCCGTCGCAGAGCGAGAGGGAGAGCGAAAGAGCAATATCTGACGACCTGCAGCGACAGCGATTGTTTGTTTACAACACAGGCGGAGTCAATCTGCGCTGAGACTCTGACGTGCTTACCAAAGACTAGACTGCAAATAATAGAGAAATAAACACACAGCGGGGCTTGAGTTCTGCTTGAAATGGATCTCACAAGAACAGAGATTATTTTCTTTCTAGTCAGAGCACTTTTTTGAAATATGTCGACAGGTCAGAGAAGCTGATTTGGCTGTTATTTCAGGCGGATCAGACTGCCAGGATCGCTCTGCACATGTCAAATCAATTTTATTCTGATTAAATGTTTGATGAGTGTACACCCACGTCCTAATCTGATCACTTTCTCCAGCACCCATGTAAACAGTGAAGTTGGATTCCTGAATCGGATTGATTGAAATGGGACGGAAGAAATGTTGCACTTGTAAACATGGCGAGTGTAGGTTCTTACCGTCCTCCTGCTTGTTTGCTGGTTTAATATACATGGCGTTGAGAGGAAAGCCTGGTTCTCCAGGAATGGGAAAGTTAGAAATGCCCAGAGTGTACATCTCCTTTTCTCCTTGGTTCCGGGAGCTGCACTGTAAGGGGAAAAGATAGACCAATTATAAGCTTCTCGCAGCTGATTTTTTTCTTCTTAGGTAGACTATTAACAATCTATTTGTCATTTGATGAATCCCTCTAAATCACTGGTAAGCTCGTTGTAGGCATAAGGCCTACAGTTGTTTCTGCAAATACCATTTTAATGATCAGACACCAACCAGTGTATTCTCTGCAGCTTACCTTCTGTAGCTTCTTTAGGCATTCAGAGATGTACAGTGTGACATAAATCAGCGTCCTGTCTGCCTCATTCTAAAAGAAACAAAAGCACACAGAGCAGTGTTGTAAGTACCTTGAAGTAGATTGAAACAAATGTGTATTTTGACAAGTACAAGAAAGTCATTATAAGAAGTTCAATTCCAGCCTGCTGCATGGTTAAAATCCTGAGCAACTATGCATGGGTGAGGGGAAGAGGAGAAAACAAGCTGGGACATGTGGAAGGACAAAACAGAGCTGCTTCAAGGCACAAAGGGAGGGAGAGATGGGGAAGAGAAAGCACAGACAGGAACGAGCAAACTACAGAGATTTGTAAAGTTCCATCAGCCAAATCACATTTCCTTCTTTTGATGTGCTTGGAATCATGTTCAGTTCTTTTTCTATACTTGAATTAGGGGTTAATGTATCCGCCAAAAACAAGCGACAGTGGATTCCTCACCTTGATTTCATAGTTCTTAAAGAAAACGTTGGCCTTGAAGTAGTAGATAGCCTCATCAATGATGTCTGAGTCAATGCCTGAAATGAAGAAGAGCAACAATAAATACAGCTCTCAACATGTCTGACCAGAGTACATATTTTTAAATCTTAAATTGCATTGATGTCACGGAGAGTCACTTCCTGTTTCATGTTTAGAGGCAAGATCCCTTTTTTTCATTCCATATTCAGCAAAGCAAAACACATTATTTGTAATCAAACCGGTACTCCATGGCTTTAAATGTAGAAGTGGATTATTCTGACTCCTCTGACATTACAAATATGAACATTTATTGAATTCTGACACCACTATGCAACACTGAAGCCGATCTTCTGTTTTGATAAACTATTACATGCAGAGTTTCATATTTTAAAAGGTCATTTAATCTGAGGGATAGACACTGGGAAGGTTGTAAACTGCGTTTCAACAAACAGACATGAATGAAGAAGTTAGTGTGCACGCTCAATGCCATATATGGAAGTAAGGCTGCGTGCATCGAGAAATGATCAACGTGTCATAACAAGGTATGGACCCTGCACAAACTGTCCAAAGCAAGGGATTAAACCACTTTTTAATGCCAATTTAACTAAACATTATGTGTGTTTTTGTGGTGAAACAAGGGTTTGCTCCTCTCTGCACTTGTAAAAACAACCACACAGGCTTACCGTCTCCTCTGGCTGGCCCCTTGAACTGGGTTTTTAGGGGAAGCAATGCCATATTCCCCACCAGCCTGGTTTCAGGGACCATCAGGCTTGAGTGATAGGCCTTGGAAAGAGAAATAAGTTGCTGTCATATACATTTACTAAAGCTGAGATAGCTGTGCACAGTTCCGGCAGTTAGCATCAATGACAGATCTACTGCCGTCCCCTCTGCTGCAACGCTTATAGTATCTAAATACCCTACATGTAAAAATATACACTTTAAACTAACACCAAGAATAAATGTAAAAGACTAAATTGTAGTTCTCCAGTATCGCTGAATTGCGGAAAAAAAATGCTACTAAAGCTAGCCAACTATGCTAACGAGACTCATCATCAAAGCTAGCGTTAACTCCAAGGCCCTTGTGTCACTCAGAGGGTTTTCTATGCAGGTATTTACCTCTAAATGGCTTAACTGGAAGCTTATATTGTTTAGTATTTATGTAGGATATACTCACCGGCATGTTGAGTGATTAATATCAGTCCTACTGCTCAGCCGGAGAAAAATATTAACGCCGAAGGACTCAGCTTCCGCCTGTCCCACCCTTCAGTTTTACAGGAAGTGGCTACATGTTATGTAACGTTGCTGCCACAGGGGGGCGCCAATACACCATTTTTCTTCACACAAGCAGGAAGAGTTGGATGTTTGGGGTAATATTTTATTTAAAAATATAGCATTAATAAATCTATTAAACTACAACGGTGGAAATTACATTTCTTGAGTCTGCAAAAGGGCTAACATAAATAAAGACTTCTGAACAAACATAATACAATATCGTCATGATCTTCAGGGTCTGTTTTTTTGCGACCCATTCTAGTGTCCTTACAGTCACATGCCTTGTATTGTTTTTCCCGTTTCTTGTTTTTGTTTTTCAAAGTCACTTTTTATGCAGAATTCCTGGGGTCGTTTTATTCTCAGCCTTCCCCGCTGTCTTGAAAAGCCTCATCATAATTAAGGTTGCCTGGCTCTGCATCGACCTCCTGTAGAATAATAAGGGATATGTTATAACAAACATCAATGAATAAAAAGTATGCAAACTGCTAAATACATTGCAATTACTAGACATCTTTAAGATATTTAACTTTGAATTTTTGTTTTTCTTCACCTTTGGCTCCTTGAACTCCAGGTCCTCTCCATACTGTATGGAGAAATCAATATGCTGCAGGACTATGTTAACACCCTCCTCATCCGAGCGATCAAAAGGCAGGAATCTCACCATACTGTAGTCATCAATCTGGATAAACAAAGAGAGAGGGAGAGAGAGAGAGGGAGGCTTGTTAAAGTGTTCCGAATATGGTCAAAATAAAACCAAGTGGAATTTTACAGGCTTTACTTACAAGTTCACAGATGGCTTTAGTCAGCTTCTTGAACTTTGTGCTTCGGATGTTATCAGAGTTGTCTTCCATCATAGAGTACATGTCTGGGTCCAGGTACCTGTGAAAGAGAAAGCAAAACATCACTCATCAGGAAAAAAACGTGTTGGGTTTTCAAGTTTGAACTGTAAAAAAAACCTGATTTACCATTTAAGTGTTGTTTTTTTAAAATAAACAACGATATAGGTCAGACTGTGTAAGAACTCTCCTTCAATTGAAAGGTCACCATACATACTCAGACATATGAATCTTACTTTTCTATTTCCCTCTTAGCTTTGGGACTAAGCAGGTCCATTTTTGTCATGATGTTTACTTGGGGAATCTCTAATGACACCATGGCACTCAGGGCAGCCATGACTCCTGAAATGAACTGCAGTTAAAAGAGGAATGAAGAAGTGATATACATTACATTTAGTGCATTTCCAGCCAGAATGGAGGTGTTCTCAGAACGTAAAAATTAAACAGATAGAGACGAGCAATTGTATGTTACCTTAAAAGACTCCACCATGAACTGGGAGTCCACCAGAAAGACCCCACACACTCGAAACTCCATCTGCTGGAGATGCTCCACCAGCTGCCTCATCACAGGGAGATGTGTGTAAAGCTCAATCTGACCTGAACAAATAAGGCCCTTGTCAAAACTGTGATACACTTAAAAGCATGGCCTGAAATCTGGGTTACAATAATGCTATTGCAAACAGAACTGACACAGTTATTCATAATCATACTGCGGTCATACAAGCCGACCCCTTGAGTCCTCATAGAGAACAGGGGCCTAAAAGGATGTGTTATTACATTTCTTACAGTGTTGAAAATGTGTGTTACCGGAACAGATGTTATTCCATTTAATCATCATTCATTGTATTTTTTATCAATGTATTAACCTGGACAATCGAACAGTATGTAGTCATCCTCTACATGCCCCAGGCTTTCCTCCAGCCAGTCAAAGTTGTTGGCAAAGTACTCCATGCAGAAGACCAGGCCTCCGTTAGGGCCAAATCGGAGAGATGGATCCTCCATGACATCATCAACCTGGATCAGCTCCCGGATATCTGACGACACAGAAATAAATAATGAGGGTGTCTTATTAAACAAAGTAAAACTAAGTGCATAAAGAATCTGTTTCTTAAATAACACAATATACACACATGCAGCCACAGTTGCCCTGACCAAACTCTTGTGTGTTTCTCTGCTATGTCTTTACTGGATTATTTCAAACTGTATTTGTATTGTTGAGATTATTGTGACCCTTTGTGCTCAATCTAAACAGAGTCCAAATGTAGTCTGTTATTATCCTGTCAGTAACCAAGTCATAGCGTATGTTTATCCCTCTCTCTATGATAAGCAAACCCTTTCTCAGTGCTTTGGCAATTATACTGTCTTGAATTATGATTGGACCAAAAACACCATCTAAACCAATTAGAAGTATGTAACTCAACCTATTCAATTATTAGCTTTCCTTATCGTGCCTTCACCTGCTTGTGACTGTATCTCTAGTTCTGTATTATAGACCAATACTATTTATTTTAAACATGTACATGATATCCTCCCATGCTTTATGTACCTGCCATGACAGGGTAGTCAAAGTGCTCAGCTGCTGGGTCCAGGTTGACCACCTGAACATAACGGTTTAGGCCTTGTGAATGCTGGACCATGGTGGAGCAGTAGGTACTCTGAAAGGGGGAAACAACAACTCCAACAATGAACACATAGGCAGCCATAACTTGAACTGTGTCGATGAGGAAAAACAAGACAACCTCACGCATTAGCATACCGCTTTAGCCATTTAGCATAATAATGCATTTCAACACGTGCGCGTGAATGACTAATGACTCACCTTCCCGCTGCCCGCCGGGCCCATCACGAGCTGCGCAAAGCGGGGCATTTTGCCCCAACTAAAAACCGTGTTGTGTTGAAGTTACGCAAGCTGTTGTTAAAGGCTGTTTAAAGCTAGCAAAGCTGTATTTACTGATGCTCTGCACTTCTTCGTGTGTTCACGGAAACGTACATACCGCTCAGTACTAAGCATCAGTGCTGCCACCTAGTGATAGGAGTGCGAAACAGAAGAAGGAAGCGGATGGGTTGAAAACCCAAACAGGGGGACTTACAGCGTTTTAATTGGCCTCCACAGAAGAAAGGAAGTCGTTTTTTTTTTATTATTTCTCATTATCCATGTGTTCGTTATTTAGCATTAATATTACTATTCTTAGAATTTTAAAAAGGTTAAAAAAAAGTCTGCCTACTTCAGTACAGTAGGTGGCAGTATACACCCTCAAAGTAATGACCAATACAAGCCGCCATAATAAACAAAATGGAGAAAAAATAAAAAAGAAGAGGAAGGGGCAACAACCTGAAACAGTAACAACCAGGTAACAACAGACAATTAAGCCGAAGAAAAAGCACGACATGACAACGATTCTGCAACTCGCTCCGGACGTGGTTATTTGGCCGGGTCTTTAAAATCACGCCGGAAAGGAAATGTCTCGAGTCTTATGACAGTGAATGGAGTGGACAAGTCAAGCCTTTAGAGACAGGTGGACCTCTTATTGGTAGGTGAGGTCATTCGTCTCTCTTTCTACAATGTATGGCAGTGTCTATGAAATGTTACGTTGACTTGAATAGCTCGGTATTTAGTGCTCGTGTGTCACACTGACTCCTCGACTACTCGGCGCATAAGCTAATCAGACACTTTGTCGGTTGTCGCAAGGAAAAGGGTAGCTATGTTTATGAATTAGCTACAAGCGATTATAGCCCCGTTGAAGTCGGATTTAGAAGACCAGCTGTTTGTCTATTAACGACTGTAACTCTTATGTTGGCTGGTTTCCGACAGCGGAGGATCTTATCGTCGGCTTACAGCGTTAGCACCTTTGGTTAGCACTTAAGGAAACAAGCGAGGAAAGGCTACTCTGTGTCAACTTAGCTAGCAACATGGACAGAAGCAACTTAAGACAGTGCTGATAATGTTAGAAAAGTGATTAACAAAGGCAGCACATTTCAAGATTTGACATGAGGTTGGATGTCATGGGAATACGACTGGTGTAAATTGTATAGCAAAGTCGACACTTAGTTAGCAGTTGTGCTAACGATAACAATGCTGCAAGACCAGTTACTGCTGGATAATGCCATCACCGTCTGGGATTACTAAGATCCTAGCTTATTACTACACATGCCAATTGTATCCATAATTTATATATCTGCTTATCTTGTGAATAGAAATTGAAATTACTTTCTGATGTAGATTTACACTTAAGAATTCAAATACCTTTTAGCTTATTTTCCATCATGACGTTTTCATGTTAATCAATGAGATAAAGTAAATTGTGTACTCAATGAGTGACTTTGAAATGGTAGCACTTTGGACTCTCTGACATCATTGTTTTCTTTACATTTCTCAAATCAAGTTAAACACCTGTATGTAGAAATGTGGTAGTCAAAAGTTTGAGATCGTATTTAACAAAGGTAGCACAAGCCATAAACAAATATTTATGTAACTTGAAGCAGTCACTAAGACTTTATGTCTTAAGGGGAAGTTGTTCATACAAAATTAAAATGACTACTACTTATTTTGACAATTATATTTATTTCTAAATGTAGCTCATACATAATACTTTGATGTCTTCCGCTCCTAATGACAGAGCAGTGTCCTGTGAAATGCTCACTCCCCCCCCCCCCCCCCCCCCCCCTCTTTGTCTTCTAGTGTTGTAGGCTATGAGTGTGGGTGATGGAGGACGGTCAATGTGGAGACTTCTTGATCCAAGATGAGGACACCCTCATTGAGGGTGTCAGCAACCAGGTCCTATTTGTTGTTATTCTCAGCATCACCTTCCTCGCAGGCCTCCTCACTCTGCTCTGCAGGTAAGCAGCCATGTCAGGATGAAATTCCCCAAGTGCAAAGTAGTGACACAAACTTTAGCGTATTCTGACAGACACATTCTTCAAGAAACTCTGCATGAGGGGAGGAATTGTTTTCAGTGAAACGTGATTCACACAGCTGTGGTATGACAAGCCCAGTAAATATGTTGTATTAAGCAACAAAGCTAGGTCTTTGCCATTCTCAAATAATACAACGTAACCAAAGTTGCATATGGAGACTGTGTGGAAGTACCCTATACGGCTAGCCTACTTTTGCACCTTTGCATTTCCTCTTTGCGTAGTGGTAGCTTTAAATTACACTGTTGACTTGTGAAACTGAATTTGCTGTTTTGTAGTTACTTTCCAAATCATTTGCAGATAAATGAAAAATGTGGAAATATTGTTTCCCCCAGGTTGCATTGTTGTATGTAGTCAAACACTAAGCTCTGTAATGTTTTGATTGCAACCGTCTTCATTTGACCTTGCAGACAAGAGGAGCAGAACATTCATCCTGAGAATCAGGAGCATGTTCGAGCCGTCCGCCAACAGCTCCAGACAGAGCAGGTACGCTGAAACTACAGAAGCACCCATCCACTTTTTTTCCAGTTCTGATCCGATACGGATACTGATTCTGATATTAATAGTGTTATTGTTGTTGTTAGTATTATGTGTAAGGCTACACAAAGCTGTAGTAAACCTAGCATTGCATTGTGCTGGCTTCGCATACAAACAGGAAGCAGCAACAACTGTCAGGTTTGCATGAAACCCTTTGAATAATTCAAACACTTTTAAGCTGTCTTTCATCTGTACTTATACCAGGCTAAACGTTGGTTTAATTCATTAATGCCTTATACATATTTAGGTTAGCTAGTAGTAGTTATATGTGAAGTAAGATGAAACGTTTATATTACCAAATCATCCCAGGAAGTGGCATGAAATACTGTTTCCTGAAGTACCGTGAACTAAAAATAAAGTTCCAAGGATTCATTTTCTCAACCAGTCTTATTTTGATGGTAGGATAGAAGGTAGCACGCTGTATTACTCTTCAGGACTGATGCCTAGTTAAAAGTTTATACATTTTTTTAATTGGGAGATGCATTTAAAATCTCCTGTGGTGACTCCTCTGTTTTAATGTCATACATGTGTTTGATATGTTTGCTCTGATTTCTCTCCATCAGGATGAAAATAGCCAGGCGGAGGCCAGGCATCAGTATTACACAGACATGTCTTGTCCAGTGTGTTTGCAGCAGGCTGTTCTGCCGGTGGAAACAAATTGTGGACACCTTTTCTGCGGTAAGACTGTGTCAAGATTTATACGCGAAGTAAAGCTGTAACTATTGTCAAACCTAAGAGAACACGTGGCG
This sequence comes from Tautogolabrus adspersus, assembly GCA_020745685.1. NCBI lineage: Eukaryota > Metazoa > Chordata > Actinopteri > Labriformes > Labridae > Tautogolabrus > Tautogolabrus adspersus. Next base: position 11,776,024 of record CM036549.1, on the reverse strand, counting down.
ATGCTGGAGGACATTCTACCCTGTGTGAGAGTTATTGTCACCTCCTGAGGATGTTCTATGAGCTATAACCTGTTAGCATATGCTGACATGGCTAAGCATAGCACCATGCATTACAAATGAGAATGAACATAGAATTCAGCTGAAAAAGAGACAATGTCATGAATCAGGTGTTTGTGTTGCTGTTTTTTCCCGCATAGGCTCCTGCATCATAGCATACTGGAGGTATGGCACCTGGCTGGGTGCTATTAATTGCCCCATCTGCAGACAAATGGTGAGACTTGTAGCTGTCAGAATTGATTTCCTTTTGCATGCACCCAGAGATACAAATAAACAATCAAACAATACATGTTCATATTTAGATTAGTTACTGTAAGTTCATGCCTAAATCACTGTAGCAGGATAAATAACATTTGTGTAAATGACAGTCTTGTGAGTCCAACATTATAGATGTCTGTTTTCCCTTAACAGAGAAACTGTATTCACCTTAGGAAGACTTAAAGGAGTAATATGTAAGATATGTACTGAATTAAATCGTATAATGACCTTACTATATCATCAGACATTAAGGAAACATGCTGTGTTGAAGTGCTGGCTTCTCTGACAACAATGCAGCAGCCAGTTCGTCGTCCTTCTTAGTTTCGATTCCGGTCCGGGATGGTCTGTATTCGTTTTGACCAGAGAAGGTAGGCGGTTTTAAGGCCCCCCCCCCCACACGGCCATTTTGGACGCCCCTCGGTTTGCTAGGCAAACAGCAAAACCAACAGGTGTTGCAGCGACTTAAAAAGCCTTGGCATTTTTCTAACAAGCTCCACCACCAGAAACGCGGCCAAACATGAAATATTGGACATGCTTTTGAAAAAATTGAGAGAAGGATGAACACAGAAAGGTTTTAAGACCGATGCAGAGCTGCTAAAACCCTACAGATTCTGTGTCTGCGTACGCATCAACTCTAGGGAGGAGAGGGCGGGGGCAGACCGCTCTCTCCAACGCAGTACTAATAAGCGTTACACGTCAGAGTTACATAATGCTCCTTTAATTAGTGTAGATGTGTGCATACATTTCTGTTTGGCATTTGTATTTATTCATTTTTCTTCCCTTGCCTAGGTTACTTTGCTTTTCCCGCTGTTCCACGAGAACGCCACTCCTCAGAGGGTCCAGGATGGCGATGCAGAACCTCTGCTGATTTTAAGAGACATTAACGATTACAACCGCAGGTTCTCAGGCCAACCAAGATCTGTGAGTCAAAACACCCACATGCACATTTAGGCTGCAGTATTTAGACATTTATTGGACTCACTTTATCCAATATTGATGTTAGTTACATGCACATATATGTAATAGCAACAATTCTTGATATAGAAACAAGCTGAAGATGCTAGAGACATTTCTGTTGTGCTGTTAAATATGTTAGCGCTGATATTTAAAGAGAAAATCATGCACATGAGATTCTGACGCATGCAGTGCATCAGGGAGTATTACAGAGTAGACTTTCTCATCATACTTTCTCACTGTGTGTACTCATGTGTACTCCTGTGTGTCATCAGTTTATGGACCGGCTGCGAGATGTGCCCACCCTGCTGCGTCATGCCTTCAGGGAGATGTTTTCTGTGGGGGGCCTCTTCTGGATGTTCAGGATTCGAATCCTCCTCTGCCTGGTCGGAGCACTCACCTACCTGGTCTCCCCGCTGGACATTCTCCCAGAGGCACTTTTCGGTCTCCTGGGATTCATGGACGACTTCTTTGTCATCCTGCTTCTCTTTGTGTACATCTCCATCATGTACAGAGAGGTGGTTACACAGAGACTGAACGGCTAGGTGCTCGCTCATTAACAAGGCCTTAGCTTTTCTCAGGAAGAGGTAGAACCCAGCATCTGAGATGGATGTGGGGGAAAAAAAGAATCACAAAGAAAGAACTGAGTAAGGACAGGCACTCGACAACACTGGTCTTCCCAGAGAGGTTTACCTTGAAACCAGGGGTGTTTGTTCATCACTGGAGAGTGATTATAAGCCTCATCTCTGCAATGACTCTTTATAAGGAATTCAATCTTCCATCGATGGCTTAATAAATGTTCTGTCAAAGCGGTGGCTGTAAACGAATGTGATGTTGTGTATACCTACTTTGAACTACTTTGTGTATCCAGGGAACTCTTTTTGATGAATGATTTTTCGCCGCCAATTCGACGACAGCATTTCCTAACTTTGGACGATGTGCATATCAACATAATAGAGACCACAGTAATGTAACGTAATGTGAACTTGAACTTACTGTATCGATGGCGGTGTCTTGATTACATGCATTTAAACGTGGCTGTCTGCATCCAAAGTGTCGACTGTCTAACAGATTCATGCAACTTGAACCATCTTGCTGTTAATACAAGCTTTGTGGTCAATTCAACTGATCACACACCTATGTAAGGAACATGTGGTTATAAAGATTCCTAATGACCTGAAAAACACCGATTATAATCTTTGTAGCATTTTAATTCCATTGAAATTCAAAAAATAATCTGAACCTGTATCACAGACAATGCATGCAGGCAGGCAGGACAACCTGAATATATATCAATAAAAAAACCAAAGCAAAGGTGTGAAAGAAGAAGAAGAAATGAAACTTGAGCCCCGTTTCCACCAAACCTTTCCGTTTGGTTTGGTATAGTACACCCTCATCTTGCTTGCATTTCCACAGCCAACCGTTCCCTTACACATCACTACATCATAGCAGCGAGATAAAGTGTAGGTGACCAATAAATTCAACAAAGAAGAAGAATGTGACACAGTAAACAAAGATCAGTGTTTCCTAGGAAGGTCTGCATCTCTGAGGTCGTCCACGGGGCAGTGCTATAGGCTGACAATAGTCGCAAAAAAAACGAAAACAGCCTTGAAATGACTCCAAATCCTCTGAATATTTTAACATGGTGCGTTTTGTGTTTGTCCTTAATTACTGCTGTCGCAGGCAAAGGCATTCTTTTGACCAATCAACGGACTGCAGAGTGTCTGACTCCAGCCTTCAGGGTCGGATAGGTATGCTTGGCACCTCAACAGAATGGTACCACAAAGGTAGGACGGTAAAGATGGGTACATTTGGTACCATTCCCTGCTTATGACAAATACTACAGCTGCTGGGAGAGATTAAAATGAACACCCACACCTGTCATGCATATTGTATTTTCACAAGGCCTTCTATATTTTCAATGTTTTTCCATAAAAAATGCCAAAGTATTAAACGCCAATAAACGTGTACCTTACCGAACCAGACCGCTTGGTGGAAACAGGGCTTAAGATATGATACTAGTAGAAATCAAACACTGTCGCTGCCTGTTTTGATACCATGGCAACAAAAAAAGAAGTCCTCCAAACCCAATATTGGGCAATTTCTTGTCTTTTAATTTACTAAAAAAGTAGCATCAGCCTGAAGAACTGCAGCAAACGGCCGAGGTCAGATTCGAACCCACAGTCGCTGCGACAGGAACTATAGCCTCTGTACATGAGGCCCACAACATGACCGCCAGGTGCTCCCTCTAAGTCATTTAAAACATAATATTCAAAAACGAAGATGAAAGTTACAAGTACAGTATGTGTTTCTGTTTATATTGTACATGATCAAGAAAAGTATTTCTTGTTAATGTGGCTTAGTTGGTATCGTCGTCGTCTCTCAACCAGAAGGACGTGGGTTCGATCCCCAGCTCCTGCAACTACATGTGTCCTTAGGCAAGACACTTAACCCAAACCCTTCTGATGGTCACACACTACATAGCAACCTCTGCCATCAGTGTATGAATGGGTAGGTGTGACATGTGGTGTAAAAGCGCTTTGAGTAGTCAGAAGACTAGAAAAGCGCTATACAAGCTCAAGTCCATTTACCATTTAAGGAAATAACACATTTGGGATTTCATTGATGTTAAATGATGTTGATGTGATCATCTGAAGCACTCTGTTCATACCTAAAGTGGTGCATGGTAGTAGTAGCAGTCCTTGTCTTCAGCATTTTTGACTTGTGCCACCTTACATTAGGCTCATGTCACAGCTTGTTTCAATCAGTCCTGAAAAAGACAAGAAATGTGATTTTCAAGATTTTTACAAGAAGTTACTTGGCACCCTAAAGTTACTAGAATCCCTAAGGTTACAGACCTTCACGCTGAAGATGGCTGCTTCAGATCACTAACTGAAACTCTATCCAGACCACTTGCTTTCTCGGGGCTCTGTCTGCTGAGCAGGCGTCAGCCTTCATATTCATGAACCGTAAGGGGGGTTGAGGCTTTAGTGTCGGGTTAACAGTCAACTGTAAAATCCATTCTGTATGTTTGACAGCTTCGCATCTCAAATACGAACCATCAGTTTCCTCTTGGAATGTTGTATTTTAAGGTGTGGCCAAGCTGTGTCATACCTTTTCACTGTGAGTGTCTCCTCAGGTTAGTCTCCGGGGTGTTTGAGCAACCTCCACCCTTTTGTGTCTGATGTCCCAACTGAAGCAAATGACAGCAGCATGTGTTGTAAATGCTTCAGCAGTTCGACAGCTGAGAACTGGTTAGGTGAGAGTCTCATGCAGGTGGGAAAATACTACAGCTGCTGGGAGAGATTATAATGAACACCCATGCATATTGTATTTTCTCTGGCTTTCTATATTTTCCAATTTTTCAATGTTTTGAAATGTCACTCAGGATGTAATCACCATTTATTGAGTTTGGACGTGTCTCTAATCTAGTGATGCAAGAAAATCTGTTCAAGCGTGATACGTCTGAGCATATAATGCCCCCATGCCAGTGTGGGTCAGCTCAGCTGGACCGTTTTCCATTCTTGGCCATGTCCCTGTTCAATGAAGGGAAGCAGAGTAGGATTTTCTGGCACAACTTCAACTACCGAGGTGCATGAACAGTGAAAGGCTTGAAGAGCTCAAAAAGCTCCAGCAACATTTGTAGTATGAAGATCAAACTTGTTAATAGAACTGTTCAATGGGGGACAGATTCTCTTTTACATACAACCCTGAAAACAATATTTTGCCCCGACCATCACTGCACAACGAGTATTCACTGAGGTATTAATTCAGTCCCACAATGGTTATTATTGTGTTATTCATGTTTTGGAAGGACATTTGTATTTTCAGATTGGAAATTAAAAACATACTTTTTGTCCCTTTTGCTCTAGGAAGAATTTGTGACATCAGATGGGTCTAATCTTTTTGTTTGTATGGCTCCCCTTTCTTGAGAGAGATTTATCTACAGATAACACTGTCCAGTAAGTGGTATCATGATTTTTATTTAATATTTGTAAATCTAATGTTTGACAACCAGAGCAGACAGGACCAAATGATTTAAAATGATACAGTGGCTACTTGTGTCACAATTGTGTAAACAATGAAAATGTAAGGGGGACAAAGCAATACATCAAGCAACCGGTGCAATCGTCATGAATGTAATGAAGCTGCTTCTTACTCTTTTCTGCTTGCAATTATATGTTCTTTACTACTTACTTATTGATATGAATTTGTTTTTTATATTTTCAATTATAAGGAGCATTGATATAAAGGCAACAACTGTCATTATAGTGTTGGACACTGTTGCTTCATTTGCTATTTTTGCATTGTCCTTTTTTTAGGCCATGTGCTGCCTCTTGAGAACCCCCTCCTCCACTGGGAAAGTATCCCACTGTGACATGCATATGTGAACCCAAGTCAGAGGTTTTACAGGCAGGTTGTTCTGAAGTTTTATAGATTTTGACAGGAGTTCAAATGTGAGAACAGCTTTACAGGTTTAATGGTGGTGGGGGCACACCCAATTTTTGCATTTGGTCCCTGAAGCAGGTAAATCCAGCCCTGCACTCTTATCATTTTTTTCCCCTGCAAGTGTGGCTGTGTATAATGTTTGGTCTTTAAAGTGAAAAAAGATCACAAAACTCGTTTTTTTGTGTGACATTCTTGTCCCAGAGGAAGAACATTCTCCTTAGGGAGTTTTCCTCTGTAATTGTGGGAGTTTTTTTGAATGTGGACTGTAGACTCCGCCCACCCAGCCCTCCTCAGGCAGACGCCAGACTGGCAAAGCAGCGAACCCGACTATTGGCCAACACAGACTGTGAGACACCCAGAGAGAGCGAGAGACCTCGGGAGTACATGAAGCCGACTGACAACCTCAGGCTCTGTTCACCACATAAAGTCGGTCTACGTTAGTTAACAATGAGTACATCAGAGTCACTGGATCGAATGGAACTCTGTGAAAGCCTCCTGACATGGGTAGGTGACCAGATGTGAAGTTTTTTGGGCTTCTTTTCACAGATAGACAGTTGTCCGGCGCCGGTGATGCTAGCTAGCATAAAGGCTAATGCTAGCTTTGTGAGCTAGCTCGGGTAACGGTAACAGACTAGGGGAAAATGACTTGGGCTCACGTTGGTTACGTATGCAGGCCAGCTGTTTGCTACTTTAGCTGCTGATGTGTTGCTTACTAGCCGCAATAAACCCGTACAGTCATTCAAGACTACTATGTTGGTACCAGTTCTTTACCATCGAATATAAAGCTAGCTGAACTTTCCTGATGTCTGTCGTGTAATAATGGGATCAAACGGCAGAGACATTGGCCTTGTTGTGGTTCAACGCTTTATAAGCGAAGGCTTTTTCCTCCGGAGAGAGGATATAAATGTACAGCTCAGTGTCTGCTCGGAGACTGAATTCCTGTCATTGTTTTCCAATGTATCATTATGTCCTATTTTCTTTTACGTCCTCTACTTTGAAAAATGTCGCATCGATTTCCAGTCAAAGCCTAAAAGTAGATGTTTAAGCTATACAATTCAATAATGCATCGTACTGTAGCATCACATGCTAACGGTGGGTGTATGTTTACAATGTTGAAAAGTGTCTTGACCTGAGATGATACACAGTAGGCTAAAGCTTAGTAGCCGAGAGCTGTTTTTGTTGTGGTGTGATGCACTTTATTTCAGTCTGAAAAGCTTGATGTTTGAGAAAAAGGCTGATGGGATTTAGATACCTCAGCAGACATGCACTGTTCATGTTATAGCTCAAACCTGTAATGAATGGGGAATGGATTGGCAGGGGTCGCAATTGATGGAAGCTCCTTGTTTTCACAATAAACTACTGGCACACATACAGTATGCCGAAGTGTAGAGTCGACACAAGCTTGTGATGTTGGTTGTGGTAGAGCTTAGTGCAAGCAAGCTTCCGTGCTTCTCCATGGTCATGTGCTTCCTTACATGTCATGTAATCAAATACATGTGCACATTTCATTTTGTGAAAGTACTTTCGCCCATTCAATCTTCTTTTTTTTTTAAATATATAAACAGTTTAGGGGTTCCCTCTATTTCTACCATAACCAAATGCAACCATAATCACAAAAGGCTTTCATTGAGAGGGAAAAGGTAAAGGCAACAAAAAGTCAGAAATGTCACTTTGGAATAATAACAACACCTTTTATAAATGAAATGAATGTTCAGCTGCACTACACTGCATGCTGTGTCTGTCTGTGCATCAGCTTTGCATCATCTTTTGTTGTCATAGTTTGGCTTATCTGGAGCCTTTCGTCATGTTCCCTGTGAAGATGGAGCTTCTAACATTCCTCACATACTTGTCAACTGCACAGAGCGTGACTGCTTGTTACTGAAACATGTGAGACTTTACGTCTTATGAAATAGCAAAGAAGATGTTAAGTAGTGTTTCTGCGATAGGAAGAAGTGTTAGGATTTATGCACGCTTAACAAAAAAGTAGTTGTTTGTTGTACAACATTGACTGATAAATACATTCAAACAGATCTTATTGTTCAACAGTTCTAAGTGATGATGCATGAAATAAACATTATTTAGGGATGAAATCAAGCAAGCATGCCTGTAAAACAGGAAGTATCTGTGGTGCCAGTATTAACAAGTTTTAGCAGATATCGGTCAAATGCCATTTATCCTTGTTGTGCCCTTAGAGTCTATCTGCGTTCAGCTACTGCGTTTGTCTTGCAGTTCTTTCCTGTTGTGTAAGCCAGTTTGTCTAATAAGATAATGAGATACAAGTAATACAATTCTATCTCATGACAGTGCGCTTACTGGACAGTAGCTAGCTATTGTTAGCCACATAAACATCTCCTTGCATACAGTAGTAATTTGCCGTACTATAAAATAGTTGGTTTCAGCAGTAATTATAACCTTACCTTTAAATCCCCACATGTGTAATAATTCTTTTCTAAAACAGCTTTATGTAAGGCTGACGGAGAGCTACAAACATCTGTGAAGTCTACACTGGAACTTCAATAATCATTTCTAACATCTATAGGCACCTATATGCACTAACTGGAAAGAAACAACACGATGCATGGATTGCATTGTGTTATTTTTGTAGCGTGTATTTTAGCAGCTGATGACATGTCGTCTGGCACCACACGCACACTCACTCTTACTCTAAAGATGTAGGGTTGTTGACATGCATCTGGTGTGCGATTCTTTTAGGGAAACTTAACACTGCAAAACAAAGATAGCTTATTATGCAAGATGCATGCATGGATATCGTGGCGGTAAACATCCAGAACAACGTTTGTGATCACTTTTATTTTGAGTTCATTTGAGTGCTTTTGCTGCCAATTATTTTGTCCTAGTCACGTGTTGCTTTAGTCACGTGACACACTCTCTCCACGGTTTGACTGCAACCCTTCCCAAATGTTTTTTCCACAAACTCATAGGTGGGGATTTCCTATTTTGACCTCAGTCTGCCCTGTCCAAGAAGTTTATATCCATGATTTCTTGGTGTGCTTGAGTCTGTATTGCTGTTGGTTGCTCCTGTATGTTTTTTATTTCTAGATGTCAAAGGGTTTCTAAAATGACCCACACTCTTATAGATGAGAAATTGCGAGTGTAAGTGGAGAGATCCACATTTTTGTGAAACATTTTCTATCTCAAGCTACCATTGCTCAGACTTTCTCAATAATATCAGATCAATACAGATGTGACTGGATCCCATTGTAAGGCTGTCTCTCTTTAACTTCTTGAAGATAAACTACATTGGACTCTGTCATCTGCCCTGTTAGCTGCTCTAAAGATATTTGTCTTTACTCAAAGAGAACTGATTGCATCCTAGCAAGGCTGTGGGACATGAGCAAATCTCTTCTTCTTTTTTTAAGTACAATTAACAAATTCTTCTGTTCTGTTTGACAGTTCTTTGTTCTCAGATGAATGGATTATCAAACATCACAATGCAGCTCACACAAAGATTTCGCACTTACAGAGTCTTAAATAGTATGCAGATTAATCTCACAGGATTTTACAATGTTACAATTCACTTAGCAGACGCTTTTTATCCAAAGCGACGTACATCAGAGAGTAAGTACGACACTAATCCATTCATACACCGCCACCGAAGCAGCGGGAGCAATGCAGGGTTAAGTGTCTTGCCCAAGGACACAATGCAGGGTTAAGTGTCTTGCCCAAGGACACATCAGACATGTTGCTCAGCTGGGGATCGAACCCTCGACCTTCTGGTTGAGAGTCGACGACTCTACCAACTGAGCCACAGCCGCCCCACAGGATGTTCTGTGGTGGACAAAGAACAGCCGAAGAGTGATCAAATACGCCACAAAAAAACAATAGCAATGCTGAGCTGTCGAGGGAATAATCAATCATCATCATCATTTGTATAGCGGCAAATTCAATAACAAGTGTTAACCTGGAGACACTTGACAAAAGAGCAGGTAAAAGACCTTACTCATTGTGAAGAAACATGGGATAGGGGGAGATGGGACAAGATGCTGGAAGGATATAATCAAGTTTGTGCAAATACTTCAAAAATTGTAAACAGAAAACTCAACATCACAAAGTTCTAGGGACCACATACATACATATAGGGACCAGTTTATAGCGGTTAATGCATTTTTTATGCAGTGTTGAAGAGACAAACTGAAAATATTATACCAATAGATGCACTACCAGTTGTTGCCCTCCTCAATATTTGGCCAATGCTTTAAGGTTCAGCGATTAATATTAATCATACAAGCTGATTTAGGTTGTGGTAGGGGACCTGGCGTAACCTGCAGCTTTCTGTAAAGAGTTCTAACGTAATAACTTCAATTAACCACTCGTGGATTTCCCCCCCATTGTTTTCTACTACTACTACTACAGCTGATGGACCTTTAACGCAGGTCACAAAACAACAGCTCAGAGGCTTTAGCACACGGACTAAACTTTGCACTGTTTCCAAATAAAAACATTATTTTTAGCCGGAGCGCGTTGATCAGCTTACTTATTGCCAATAAAAAAAGTCTGCTAGTGAAATGTATAAAAAGGAAACAATACTTACTTATTCTTTGAAATGCAAAATGGTTATCATCAAAATATTCTTATTTTGGTGTAAGCCAATTTTTTCAGCTCTAATTTGGTGCTGAGAAAATCCACTGTCAACTGACTGTTCTGGCAGATTTAGTCACCAAAATAAGTGACTATATGTATGCATGATGTGCACTTGTCTTCAATGAAACACACATACTTGGAGCTGAAAAAGTCGGGCTTTACTCACTGGGGCCGGGCAGTTTCTCATTGTTCTCCACAGCATAAAGAGATTCGCCTGTTTTACTCTGCTGGGGTTTTTCATGTTGCTGTTTGGGAACAGTACTATAGAGTGAAAGAAAAGCTTCAGAGGCCCGCAAAAAGAGGCCAAGTTGGGATAATGCAACTGATGTGGTTGTTGCTGTGAGATTGAAGGTGATGGTCAGTATTCCAACCTTACATCCAGCACTGGAGATACGTTAGGAGAGAGAGAGAGAGAGATTTTTTATTTCTTTGTTAGGCTTGTTAGTCTTTAGATAGCAGTGCAGTGGTTGTCACGCTGTCCTGTTTGGGAACATGTGTTCGTCAGGGCCTCTGTGGGTTGTTTTTGTATTTGTGCGAGAGGGCGCCATATTTTCTGTCCTCCCACCATTTTCCTGCTAAAGGAAATGATGTAGACCAAATGTTGCTGTGATGGAGGGCCTTCACCAAGTGTGTTTGCCACCGTTTCTACCATGACACACAACATACACTTAGTGTAAGCACAGTGCAACTCCAGGACTACACTTATTTTCTCCTGTTTGCTTCATTCCATCCATGTGCAATTCTGTCTTTCTGAGTGCTGTTTCAACCTGACAAGAAATGATTGAATCGTTGTCAACAACTCATTCAACACTATGTCCTTGCTTGTATGTATGAAATCACAGCCATCTCTCTTGCCAGTATTGTGTCCTAAGGGTTCCTTAACACAGGAAGTGGTTGCGTGAGATGACACAGCATCGCATGAAAGAGTAAAATCTTGATTGTGCTGAATATGAATTTCTCTCCGAAAATTCAGCTGATCTGGTAGAAATAGAGGGAATGCTGTGTTGGTAACTGAAGTAGGGGATAAGTTCTCTCTCCCTGGTAGTCGGTGTTATGTAATCAGGCGTATTGTTTAGGTTCCTACATGTGCTGGCTCCGGGCCAGTGTTTGGCTTCAGCTGCATGCTGCATGATGTACACACAGAGACACTATCTCATGTGGGGTTGGCTACCTGAATAGACTGGAGGTTAGCTAGTAGCTAGTAGGAATGATAATAAAGACTTTTTGAGATCAGAAGTAGTAGTAGAAGAAGTTTTAAGTCTGGAGGCTGTCATCAGGGTTGTTAAAGTACCGTGGACGGTCATGCTAGAATTGGATGCTAACGTTTTGGATTGTTTCTCCTTTTTGTTGTTTTGTACTTGATCAGTTTCAGACAAACTCCAGGGAAGAGAGTAAATCCGCGTCCTTTTAGAAACCCTTTAAACATTGAAGTAGTGCTATTTCATCAAGTGATGATGTGGGCATGTTATTTTGAGTGTGATGTATCCCTCATGTCACGTGGAGCGTGTCCTTCACTGTGTGCAGTGTCCGATGTCGTCTTGTTTACTCACAGTACCTAAGTGATAGCGCAGACCTATCACTGAGTTTCTGTGGCTGAATGCTGCTTCAAGTCCCAGACCTGCAGAGTTTGATCTAAAGAATCAGAGGATAAGATCATTCTTTATTGATCCCCAGAGGGGAAATTCAGAACATGGGTAAACTAAACAAATACATATTCAGTTGGTCTTATAATGACCACTCAGTAGTTGTAAAAAGAGTCGCCATCATGTACGTTTTGAGACAAGCTGCCTTACAGTAAAGCAGTCGTTTGAAGGCTGTATTATTGCCAACACTCGAAGCTGCTTTTATAATCAATCTTAATTTCATATGTAAGAACTTTGAATGGGATTTTTGTTAGTAGCAGTGCAAAGCTGTAAATGTTAGCGAATCATTGAAAGCTCAGCTGGAGTTTCCCTCTCTCAGCTCTTTTAATTTCAACACAGTGACCTCATGTTGATCCAGGCTTTACCCTTCATTAGGGATTTAAACTGTCTTTAATTGTTCTGCCATCGCAGCAAACTTGGCCAATCTTTCCTTACTCTTCCCTCTCTGCTTGACAGCTGACTGTTTTGCCACGTAATGAAAAAGTGAGACCAGCAGCAGGAGGTTGTGCAGGAAGAATTTCAACCTCGTCATTTTCTTCCTGTCAGAAATCCAACATTCCTTCTCTCGACTTCTTCTTCCCCGCTTTCCTTTTTTTTTTTGCTCGCGGACAGTTGAAGCGTGCAGACTGAAAGATATTCACATCTGTGTGTGCAACAACAGACGTTCAGCCCGGAGGAAAAAGGCAGTACAGAATAATAAGAAGGATAGAAAAAAAAGTCTTTTCAAGTGAGGAATAATGTGAAAGAAGTGAAAGAGGTGACGTAAGAGTCGAGAGAAACTGCAGGGATGACTTCTGAAGCTGGAGTGGGAAGTGTGAGCTTCATTTAAGATTCATCAATTCAACCAAAGCAAGTTTAGATTTGAGTTTTTCCTGGTTCACATTCACAAAGTGTTTAAGCTGATCATCACATGACGCTGAATTTAAAGTTCCACATTTGAACTGCACACGCCTTGAGAAAGAGGTGGCTTGTCTGTAACAGTGTTTAATGTATGTTTTGATTAAATTAGAAAGTGTGTCTGTTTTGTTGTTTAGATCCAGACCTTTGGAGTGGAGGCTCCATGCAAGACAGTGGAAGACCTGACGAGTGGTATCGTCATGGCCCAAGCTCTGCAGAAAATGTAAGTGCTCCTGCTCAGATTGATACCACCAGTGTTCATCATCAGCCAGCGTCTTTAAATAAAAAACCTATCTAAACCTCTGCTCTCTTGTGTGTCTGAACTTTCTAGAGACATCGTTTATTTTAGTGATGCTTGGATAGGTAGAATCAAGCCCGAGGTCGGGGACAACTGGAGGTTAAAGGTCAGTATCTGCTTCTCTTTTTTTTTTCCAGAGGTGTGTATTTCTTTTTATATCTTTTATGAAACCAGGTCCTTGATTTCCAATTACACGCTAACTGTTTAACACAGAAAACCTCTTCAAGGTTAAATAAATCACATCTTTTTCTAGAAACTGTTATTAAATATTGCCATTTTAACGACACAGTCGACCTCACTCTTAATATGTCAGATTTAAAAAATATAGATTAATTTAAGTAATGCAATCTCTCTCATTATCTCATCTGTAGGTCTAACCTCTGGTTCAGTAGAGCTTGTGTAAGTCTTTCTCGTTGTCTTTCTTGTTTCAGGTCAGCAATCTGAAGAAAATCTTAAAAGGAATGCTCGACTATAATCAGGAGGTAAGAAACATCTGCTGCTCTCATAAGACTTGATCACTACGCTGAACTCCGATTACATAAGGAGAAGGATTTCTGCTGCAGAGAAAATGTGACCGCCTACTCCACCCTTAACCTCGTTAACTCGACACATGACACCACCATGATGATGTCGTTACATATAATGAAATGTTTCCATAAGTTTAGACACCTGTTGTTTGTGTCTAGATCCTGGGCCAGCACATCAACGACTTCACGCTACCAGATGTGAACCTTATCGGAGAACACTCTGACCATGCAGAACTCGGGAGGATGCTACAGCTTCTGTTGGGCTGTGCTGTCAACTGTGAACAGAAACAAGGTGCTCATACCATCGTCACTTTGTCAATTTTAACACGTGTGTGTGTGCAATGTGCAATTTTGTATTTTTGAACAAAGTGCTGTGTTTGCACATTGCATTCAAAACAGACTCAGAAGCTTGAATTGACCATTTCCTTGTCTGTGCTCTCTAGAATACATCCAGACCATAATGATGATGGAGGAGTCAGTGCAGCATGTTGTCATGACAGCCATCCAAGAGGTGAACTACCATGTGTTTCAGGCCTTTAATAATGATGTCATTAAGTCAGATACTTCTGAATAAAAATGTATAGAAATTGGAGTTTGCAGTGAGCAGATGCATGATCGACAAAGTTCTGCTTCTGATTGTTGCTTCTTACATTTAACCGCTCTGAACCTTTTTCTGTGTTTCCGTAGCTGATGAGTAAAGAGACTCCAGTGGCGGGAGGAAACGACTCGTATGTGGATCTAGACCGACAGGTATGGAGACTTTGGAGCCTTCAAATCATTTCTGTTTTCCATTGGTACCTCAAATAGGGTCTCAACACTACTTTTTGCTCAGTCCTTTTTATATAACCAGTAAGCTAAGGTGAAGATGAGTGCCTCTTAAGTTGAGCTTCGGAAAGTGAAATAAATTCAGCAGGGTTTTGATCTGTTGTCATTTTCTGTTCTCAGCTCAAGAAGACGGCAGAGGAGCTGAACGATGCTTTGGCCACCAAGGAAGAGATCGCCCAGAGGTGTCGGGAGCTGGACATGCAGGTTTGTTTGATGCCGTTGTAAAGCCATACAAGTGTTCAGTAATGTACCGAAAAGTTCATAAAGTTCAATAAAGCATCGAACAATAGCATGCTGTAAATACATACCCCAGTAGTACTCCCTCTTCCTCCCGATTTAAAGTTTCGTCTTTGCATTTCTCTCGTAGTTTGTTACTCTTCTTATTATCAAACTGACTGTTTCATGCTTAAATCCTCTATAGCTGTTTTTTTTAAGTACACTTTAAAGGCAGCTCCCTTTTTTCTGTTCAACAAGGTTCTTAATTATGTTATTGTTGAAGTATATTTGAATGTAAACGGTGAAAGCAACGCTATCTTAGGCCCCGTGTCCCCCTAGCGTTTTTTTCTGAGCTCCAGCACCTTTTTTTCCAATTGTTTTCAATGAGGGGAGAGTAGGGATGTAAAGATTAATCGTGAGGCAGTTCAAAATGGATTCAAAGATTCACATCGGTACTCTGGAAAACGAATCGCAGTAATATCGTGAGCTTCAGCAGCTGTAAAGCAGAGGCGGTTGGTTGCAACAAGCAGGTGTTACCATGGCAGCTGCGGAGGCCAAACCACACTAACAAGCGGGTTTGCAGCCCCGCTCTCCCAAACGAGTGCAAGAGCCAGAGACATTACGAGGTGCATTGGTGTTTTCATGAAAAAATTTAAGGAATCTTTTTCAGTCATCTCGTTATTTTTCTTCAGTCTCATTTTGTAAAATAAATCGTGAGAGAATCGTATCGTGAACGCAGTATCGTGAGTTGAGTGAATCGTTACATCCCTAGGAGAGCGTTCCCAGCAGCAGGTGGCCGCCCACAGAAAAGGCGCAGCGCCCAGTGTCTTTTGATTCATTTTTGTGCTGCCACTGAAGTTGAAAATCTTTAAACTTTTCAGAAAGGCTCTTGTGACCTCACCGGCACTCTTTTCCAGATATAAGATATTCCCCGTAGTTCTGCCGCCTACGGATCGTCGTGTCTTGTACCCACATCCTCTTTGCTCCGTGTCTGATCTGGAAATAAAAAATCTCAAATAAAAATACAGTATAAAGTAACGGAGCAGTGTCGGTCATACAGCGGCCGTTGTGTTGTTTTCTATGTTTTCATAGAAACAGGACGGATGTGTCGTGCTTTTCTTCTCAGCGCAACGCTTCATACAAAAACTCCCGAGCGCACAGCCAGCGCTTTTCTGCCTGGAAAAAAAAACACTAGGTGGACACGGGGCTTAAATATTCAGATAATGATCATCTGGCAACAGCTGATCATAATTAACCTGTAAGTTACCACGTACACTGTGCTAATGACACTGATTTTGCAGAAAAATGGAGCTGTAGTTTAAAGGGTTACGTGCTCTCTCCTGTTCTGTGTCCTCTTATTGCCTCACTTTTTCAATACTGTGTGCCTTGCTTTAAAGGCCCTCCATGTCCAAGAGGAGCGTGATAGGCTGAGGTTAGAGTATAATGAGCTAGAAGAGAGGGTAAATCCAAACTTTCTTTTCTTCCTGTCTCTTTTTTTATATCAATGGTGTGTGGTGTGTCTAAAAGTCCTGGGATTTTTTTTTTTTTTCAGTCTGCTTGCACCAGCATCCCCTTTGGAATCCAGACCCCCCCCTTTCCTAAATATGTGTGCATGTGTGTGTGTGTGTGTACACAGTTGTGCACAAGTGTTTGTGCACATGTGTACACGTGGTCCTCTTGGGGGCACACCAGCCACAGCTGCAGTTTTTTTGTGGGTGTGTCAGTTGTCACCCCTTCACTAAATACCCTCTGCCCTTTATACCTTGGTGTGTTTCATGCTCAACCACAGCAACACTAGACAGTAAAGGGAGAAATCTCTGGGGCTCAGCGACGAAT
This sequence comes from Tautogolabrus adspersus, assembly GCA_020745685.1. Lineage (NCBI taxonomy): Eukaryota > Metazoa > Chordata > Actinopteri > Labriformes > Labridae > Tautogolabrus > Tautogolabrus adspersus. Next base: position 11,759,462 of record CM036549.1, on the reverse strand, counting down.
CATTTCATGGCACAGCTGTTAAAAATCTGTCAAATATTCACACATAATGTATATTATTGATTATTCATATAGGATGCTTTTTTTAATTGGGGGGGGGTCAAAATGCTAACATCTGTCACACCATTGCACACAATGTTACTTCATACTCTTAGAGATTGAGTATGTCTTTGTGGAACTACATTCTGGTTTTAAAAATGAACCATCTTTCGTTCTTTTTAAACTGTTCTCAAATAGACAGTGAGAGAATATCACGCTGCTGCACGTTCTCCCTGAACACTTCCACATTCCCGTGTTCCAGCCGTTTGAACGGGACACATTATACACAATGAAGTGCTAAAACGATTACAAAAGCAGACAAAGCTGGTAAAAGGTCATAAAAATACACAAACTAAAATACTTTTAAAAAAATCCTCAGGTAATACAATTTCAATTTATAGGGAATAGGGTTCCGGGAATTTTCAAAGTTGGAAACGATCCATGGGAATTAACGGGAATTTATGGGAATTAATGGGAATTTACTAAATTGAAGGTTGGCCCTTAACAGGGAACTTAAATATTGTTGGGGAAAATGTTTTTTAGCATAATCTTGACTAAAACAACCAGATTTCATGCAAGTACACTTGAATATCTATGCTATTCCTCAATCACATAGCAAACTGCTTACTGCAGGGCTATTGAGGCCACGCCCCCTACATGCACTGTGCATTCCTCCATCACATGCACTGATGATTTCTGATTTTATGAACCTTGGACCACACTTTGGGCCCAGAGCACAAGACTATAGACTGCCACAGGAATGAGTCCTAAAACCCGGAAGTGAGTTAGCATTTTAGCGCCATGGGTTCCTAACTCTAAAAGTCAATGGGGATTTTGAATGGGTTTGTGGTTAGACGCCTGAAATAAGGTCTGTGGTTAACACAAGCTTAAGAGATGTTGGGCGTTTTGTTAGACGAGATAAACTATGTTAGATAAGACCCCAACTTGTGAATTTTAAAGTTTTTACGCGTACTAAAAACGGCGGTTGCTAACAAGTGGCTAAATGAGACTACAGTGGTTGTCGGGGACATTAAACGTCATCACGCCGGGAACTCTCTCACTAGTCCGCCTTACAGCCTCTAGTCTTGTTTTTCAGTGCTCTTGCAAATATTAGGTTAATAAACAACTTATTAAGCTACGGTTTCACTAGCTTGTCAAAACCGCTGATTAGATCGATGAAGCATAACGGTAGTGACGTGAAAATCAACCGAGTAGTTGATTGTAGTTCGCTTGTAGCATAACGTTAGCTTTTTACTTCTCTCGGCTGGATTAACGCTTCAAACTTCATAAAAGTGGTGTTCATTTGCAAAGATTATCCTGCTGAACAAAACGCCTACGCATCAGAAACGTGTGTTAGCCACAGAGCTTATTTTCTGCATGATGTTCCATGATGATCCAAAATCCAATGCAAAAATCCCATAGGCGAATTCTTGTTAGGACCCATGGCGATGCAACTTCCGGGTTGGCCTACAAAAATACGTCATCACTTTTCCAGTCTATTGAAGCCACACATTTAAGTCCGTGGACTTCATAAAGGGAAGTTAGTCTTGATGATATTATGGGGTAATATAATTTAAACATTTTGAATTGTATTATTTTGCATAGATGTCTGCTTAGGACAAAACACAATGTTTATATTTATGCTTGGATATGATACAGTTCGATTAAATTACCCTCAATTTTCCAGTTAATTCCCATAAATTCCCATGGAAAAGTCCCATGGAATATTTCCAAAATTCCCCAGGTAAATGGAAATTTACTGGAAATGTTCCACCCCTTTGCAACCCTAATAGGGAATAAACAACCAGACTTTGTAAAAAATGATGTGATTGCGTCCTTTACACGTCAGGTTGTGAGACATTTTAGAGGGAAAAAAACAGCTAAATCATTGGAGCACAATTTATTTTCTCTTCACAAAATATCAAAGTAATTTCTTAAATTTTAGCAGTGCACCACACTTTATTTGGTACCGGATCATTCCTTTAAACAAACAGCTTCTGCTTTGCATCTGTGTGGGATTGAATCATCCGTCAATCCCACTGAGAAGGCCGACATCAAACCAGCCCTCTTTGCCATGTTGGAGTGTTTTTGGTTTTGCCTTGTTGAGGCGTGCGTTTGGTGTGTTCTTGCTTTATTGCCAGAATGGATGCAGTGATTGAAAATAACTGAATGCATTGAAAAGTTGTACATGTACTCAGAAGAAATGTCATTTACTTTCTAACTTGTGTCTTTTTCTCTTCCTCTCTTTTCTCCATCTTGACATCCTTTCCTCTCTTCCTTCTCCACACCTCTCATGCCATTCTCCATGCAATCCTTCCTCATTCACCTCTTTTAAAATTCCTTCTGTTCTCCCTTCTCATCTGATTCTACCTGTCTTGCTCCTGGACCATTTCTTTCTTCTCCTTTATTTTCTTTTTGTGTTTCCCCTCTGCCTTCCTATTTTGCTGACTTCTGCCCCACAGGTCGCAGCCCTTCAAGAGGAGAAAAGCAGCTTGCTCGCAGAAAACCAGGTACTGATGGAGAGACTTAACCAGTCTGACTCTATAGAGGATATTAACAGCCCTGCTGGACGCAGACACCTCCAGCTGCAGACACAACTGGAGCAACTACAGGAGGAGACTTTCAGGTAGGAGGATGTTTCTCCACATCAAAAGAGAGAAAGAGAGAGGCCTGAGCAGACGTAAAAAATCTTCAGCTTTGTAATACAAGAACTGCTTTTTCTTTGTAGGTTGGAGGCAGCGAAAGATGACTACCGGATCCGTTGTGAAGAGCTGGAAAAAGAACTCTTGGATGTAAAATCACAAAATGAAGAGCTTACGTCTTTGGCTGATGAGGCCCAGTCTCTCAAGGATGAAATGGATGTCCTCAGGTAAGACAGGGAGGCAGATTCGGCTGTCAACCCACTGAGATTTAATTTCCTTACTGATGATGTTTGTGGGGCCTTAAGAAATGTTGTATCCGGAGGGCTCAGAAAAGCTTTGATGTTATTCTCAAGATTTTGGAGATTTAAACAAGAAGTGCTTTTTGAAGATCATCACACAGATCATAAAACAGACGTATATTACTCGCAGCTTTTAAAAACATGATTATTGCTCAATGATGAAAAGATAAAAAATGATTTCAAATGTTTTTTCACTAAAAGCCTGATTTGGAGGGAAGCTGAGGTTTAGTCAGGAAATATAATGGAGTGTTGAACCTTTTATCCTGTTTCTTCACACTTCTGTTGTCTCAGGTGGGTTGCTACAGAAAAGCAAGCCTTTGTTAATACCCCCAACTTCCTTTTCCTTTGTTAATGTTACCTCACAAAATGAAAGCGCCGGTTGTTTTCCTCTCAGGCATTCATCAGACAGAGTGTCAAAGCTGGAGGCAACAGTGGAACACTACAAGAAGAAACTGGAGGACATGGGCCTTCTCAGGAGACAGGTACTCAGTCTCACACAGTGAACACAGAGACACATGTATTTATGATGTGTGTAGTTTCACATTTTCCCCTGCAAAAACATTGTAATGTTAAATAAGAACTTGAAACATAAAGCCTCAATCAATCTTTTTTCGTAAACAACTAATTAAGGCTTACAGGCGGTATTGTTTTACACAGTTAAAACGGAGCTTACATATCTGTCTCTGTTTCCAGAACAAGCTTCTGGAAGAGAAGAACACAGTGTTCATGCAGACTAATGTGGGTTTGGAAGAAGAGTTACGAAAGGCGAATGCTACCAAGGGCCAGCTGGAGACATACAAGAGACAGGTAACAGGTCACATGCAGTAATTATAACTAGCATGGCCCCTGGCTGCACCGTGTTTCTCAACGTGTAACTCTGTCACATTACTCACACACATATACTGACAGTGATAACGTCTGCGGCCTCATTGACTGCTGCTTTCTCTGCACAGGTGGTAGAACTTCAGAACCGACTGTCAGAGGAGTCGAAAAAGGCCGACAAGATGGAGTTTGAGTACAAGCGGGTCAAAGAGAAAGTGGACTCCTTACAAAAGGAAAAAGATGTAGGTCCAACTCTTTTTACTGCTCCAAGTACATCACAACAATGGTTTCATTTCCCTCTCCACAAAGATGAATATGCAGTTGACACGGACATGAAATCATATGCATTTAAACCACAAGAGTGTGTCTAGTTTGTATTGTAGCTTCTTCTTCAATAAGTAACAAGAGAGATGCAAAATAAAGCTATGAACATCAAATACGGGATCTTCAGAGGGTTTCTTGATTGACTGATGCATTTTATATGCACTTTGAGGCTCCTGCAGACTGCACACTATTTCTCTCCGTTTCTTCTTCTTTTTTAACGTCTCCACTCCTTCTTCTCTCCCTCTGTAGCGTATGAGGACGGAGAGAGACTCTCTGAAGGAGACTATTGAGGAGCTGCATTGTGTGCAAGCCCAGGAGGGACAGCTTACATCAGGTAAAAGTCAAACCCCGTCAAGGGTTGCCAAGCATGTGGACTGAGCTGGGCCTTTTTTTTAAAGTAGAATTAAGACAACTTCAGCCTCTAATAAATGTTGTCATCCTATTCAAACACTGATTTTGGTTTGTTTCAGGTTTGTTCCCGTTGGCGAGCAACGACGGCTCTGATTCTTTGGCTGCTGAGATCACCACTCCAGAGATTAGGTAGGACTTCTCAACGCTTGATTTATTTTCCTTAGGATTTAAATGCACAGTGTTAGTGAGGTAAAATAAGGTAAATATTGCAAAGAGAGAAAAGTCACATCAAAGAACTTCCTGTATCAAGTTTAATAAGCATGATATGAGTTTGTGTGTGGAAGAGAAAAGTCATTGATATTTTCAGAACAGTTTTTTATTTCAAAATGATACGATTGGCCTCTAATGTTGCAGCTTACGTGCCACAAACTCAGCAGTCATGAAAGGACTCACAATGTAAGAGAGTGATTCTCTGTGTCAGACGGTTTGTCCCCCTGCAGCTGTTTGTGACCTTGTCCTCGTGTGTTTGTGTGTGCAGTGTATCTGTCATGCTGTTGTTCAGTTTGTCGCCAGATGCTGTTTGTAGCCTGTCCCTCTTCCTCTCACTGCAGCTGTAAGGTAGACGAGTTTGGCCTGTCTGAAGTGAGTTATGTAATCGTTGTATGCGAGTTACATCAGCCTTACTGCTGCTTTCCAAGAGGGCTGGGTTTTCCTGCTGGCAGCACTCTGTGCCTGGTTATCAAGTGAACCAAGAATTTACCTTGTAATCCTAATCCACTGAAAACGTCTAATAGGACAAAATATGAACCGAGTTCACCCAGTGCAGGAAGGCTGTTTGTCACACTCAAGAGGTAGTGTAAGGAAAAGTTGTTGTGTGCTGAAGTGATGTCACTTCCTGTGAGCTCCTAAGATGATGCAATAGTGATGTGTCATGTGAGATATGTAAAGAGAAGAAACTGTTTGTGACGTATAAAAGTATTAACTGTGTCTGTTAGCGTCACTTCAGCCTTAAACACTGAGTTTGCAAGATTTACTCTTTTATAGCTGCATCTGGGATTGATTTGAGGTCTGTCTCCTGACTATAAAACAGGAAGTCGAGCCTTGGCTGGAAATGTAGTCCCCCCCAAAAAAAAAAACTCTGCTACAGAGCAGCAGAATCAGGCCTCTACCAGAATACATCTAGTCGTCTTATTTGTAATATTTCTAATAATAACTCAACAAGTTAAATAAGACGTTTATTTCACAAGTCTTCCTCTGCCTTCCTCTCGCCTTCCCCTTTCCTGGTTAGCAGCTGAGAGTTCATCTGGCAACATTTAGCTGGTTCCTCCTTTGGAAAAGAGTCAGCAACCGCACCCTTAAAAAAACATGACACGTTTAAAAATGGTATCAAGTGAAATATCCAAGCTTATCTGTTCAGTACCCTGACATCAGTTTGAAAGAATCTCTAACAAAAAAAAAAGAATTTAAAAGCCCTCCTACACATTCCTCTTTTTTATTTTTCCAGATTGTTCTTTGGCTGTTAGTGCCTTTAATTGTAGAGATTGGGAAGTGGATAGAGTCAGAAATCAGGGAGAGAGAGAGTGCAGAATGACATGCGGGAAAGGAGCCACAGGTTGGATTCAAACCCGGGCCGCCTGCCCAGAGGAGCCTCAGTACATGCGGCGTGCACTAACCGCTAGGCTACCGGCGCCCCCTCCTACACATTCCTACTCTCAAGTTTAACAAAGCTTTCTTTCCACCTGCACATTTTGGTCATACAATGCAGAGTTGTCTGTGTTCTCAGATCCGCTGCAATTTGACTGAATAAGTGCAGAGAAGAGCAACAATACACAGAGAAAGGGATCAACATACAGTAACATATTCTGAGTGTGTGGGTCTGTTTTTATCTTAAGCCTGAATATCAAATCAGACCACATTTTGGAATGACATATTTGAGAAAATATTTGTCAGGGTTATCCATTTACATGTGTTAAAAAACAACAACACTTGCTATGTGTCGTTACAGGGAGCATTTGATCCGCCTTCAACACGAGAACAAGATGCTGAAGCTGTCCCAGGAGGGATCAGACAATGAGAAGATTGCACTGCTGCAGAGTCTATTGGAGGACGCTAACAGGAGAAAAAATGAACTGGAGACGGAGAACAGGTCAGTGAAATGAACAGAGATGTGCAGCTTTTGGCAGCCATTCCTGTAGTTTTCAGAGCCACGTTTTCAGTGTGAGCTGCTTCCCCTGTGTTTGAACATGGATCAATCTCCCACTCCCCCCACAAAGCATTTCTTTGTCCGTACTGGCATTTCACTCCATGACCTTCTATTTAGAAACCAGCCACCCTGATGTTTTATCTACTTCTGTATAGCTCTCTGTTTGCTCAATGCTGCTCTTTATCTAGGTTAATAAATCAGCGCCTGATGGAGGAGCAGAGTCAGGTAGAGGAGCTACAGAAGAGTCTCCAAGAAGAAGGTTCTAAAGCAGACGATGTGAGTGACAAAATCGTTTTTCTGTGTGTACAATTAAAGGTCATGCTATTACCACACACCCTGTACATAGAAATGTAATGCATAACTGCTCGATCTCGCTCTTCCTTTTTATTCTGATATTTTTCTTTTATATGGAAAAAATAACCGTTTTTTGGAATGACTTTTTACAACTTTATCCAAACTAACAAATATCCATTTCTAACAGTCATAATATCCATAATGTTTCTGTATATGCTTGTTTGTATAGTTTTTATACTGTAGTTTATGATAGCATTCAAAGCATTAGGTTAGAAAACTTTATTGATCCCCAGCGGGGAAACTCACCTGGGCAGTTCATACACACAACAAAGAAATCGACAGAACACAACAAGCATCAGTTCTAAAATGACAAATCAGACCACTCACTTCAAATACCAAACCTTTTTTTTTAGGATTTCAGTTCAGTAACTGCAGACTTGTGCAGATTTTGCATCCCAGCAGCAACATTACGAGTCTTTAAACAACTGTCTTTTACCTCGGTATCTCAGTATTTTTTTACATGCACTTCATTTATGAACACAAGAAAACAACAAACACATATGGGGTAAACTGATTTTCTCAACACATTTTTATGTTTATGCTAGAGTTTGTAAGGAAAACATTGTAATGATCAGAACAGGTTTAGACGTGGAGTAGTGGAACTTCTGTGTAAAGATGGTTTAGATAGAAAACACACACAGGGTATACGACCATCCATGTGGCCTGTTTGTGATTCTAGATAAAATGAGTAAAGTTCTCATGATTTTCTTTTTAAATTACGCTTCAACTGTCAGACTATAGTAAGTACTTATTTTACAATTCCCTTTTGTATAGTGTCTCATTTTTAGGGCGTTTGTTTAGTTTCTTATGTCCCACCAACAAATGTGTAACATCTCAGAATGAAGTCACTTTGCACACACCGGTCCTTCAAATTGGACATAATGTATTGTTAACGCTGTTAAAGCATATTCTTTTACAGAGGGCGATAATAAATGATTGAACAGAATAATCCGAGTCATTGAATTTGAACCTTGATTACACTGAGATGCTACACACTTGTAAGGGTACTTTATCTCCCTCTTAGCTAGGATCCTTTAGTTCTTCTTTACCTGTTAGACATACAGAGGCATCTTCAATCAACCCGTAGTTAGACTGATTTCTCCCGTAGAAACACAACTTCCCTCTGTCTTGATGATGTAAGATGTCTAGAGAAGCATTTTCTGCTTCCACATCGTTTTGCTGCAGACATGAAAAGTGATAGTGCAGAGTGAAACACAATCAAACAGAAGAGAATTAGTGTTCTCTTTTGCCTTGTTTAAGGTTATCTAACCTGATCAAAATAAAGAGTAACATCATAATGATATCCTCTTCCCAACCTGTGTTTGTTCTTCACTGCCCTCTGTTGGAGGAAAAGGGGAATGTTCAGGACCTCTTGTATATTGTGGCCCCTTTAATTTAAAACTTTTGACAGATCCAATTAAACAGGGCAGTTTGAAGAGTACTCTTTTCTTCTATTTTTGTAATGTGTAAACATTTCTTCTCTAAAGCATTGTACATTAATATGTCCAGTGAAGTAGAGCTGTAGAAAACGTGCACATGCTGCGACATTTATCCAACAGAGTGTAAGAGCACATCTGATGTCTGTTATGTACTCTAGTATACATTTATTAAATGTATTGTTTATCCTTTTTGTTTTAGTCTTCCATCCTGAAGAAGAAATATGAGGAGCACATGTAAGTCAGCACGATAAGAGTTCCATAAAATGTGATGTGAAATGATAACATTTGTCTTCTTCTTACAGTCCTGCAGCAGAATTTTAAACCGCTTTTCTTTGTCCACGTCATCAGGGAGAAACTACGAGAGCTGAACAACGAGTTACTGAAAAAGAACTCCTTCATCGACGAGATGGAGCCTAAATATAACGCCAGCTGTGAGTTTGGACCGCGTGAAGTGCTATTTATATGAATGATCTTTTATTGTCTGTTCTGATCATTTTTTCTGATTTCAAATGACTTTATAGTCTCAAAAGCAGAAAAATAATGTCAAAGATTTGTTTTGTTCTCCGTCAGCCCAACGCGTGGAGGAGCTGGAAGATGCACTAAAGAAGAAAGATGATGACATGAAGCAGATGGAGGAGCGATATAAGAAATACCTGGAAAAAGCCAAAAGTGTGAGTATTTCTTTAAATCACTAACAACCATTAAACTTCCTGCAACACAGTGATGTGCTCCGTAGGTGTGTGAAATGATCGAATGTGTCCTCTTCAGGTCATTCGGACCCTGGACCCCAAGCAGAACCAGGGTTCAGGTCCAGAAGTTCAAGCCCTGAAGAACCAGCTCCAGGAGAAGGAGAGGATGCTTCACTCTTTGGAGGTAAAGGGACTACAGTAGATCACTACAGAAGACAGCCTGTTGAATTGTGTGAAATAAGAATGGCAGTCTTTGCACAGCAGTGTAATCTTATCTACAAAAAGAGTCCACTGCTCATTCGGTGTGGTTTTATGTTTCCTCTTAACAGAAGGAGATGGACAAGACGAAGGGCCAGAGAGATTACGAGGAGAAACTGATCGTGTCAGCCTGGTACAATATGGTAAGAAGGACAAATCGTCAGAAGGACAAATCGTCAGAATTCAACTTAAAATGAGCTGATTAAAGATGTTGTTTAGACTCGTGGATTAATTGAGAATATATTTGTCTGATTTCTAATGAAAATGATCTCAAGTTGAAGGCAAAGTTCTCAAATAATTGACCCACACAGTTAAAAGCACTTAAATGGATTTGAGCTTGTAAAGTGTGTATCTAGTATTTTCACTACTCAAAGTGCTTTCACACCACAGGTGACACCTACCCATTCACACACTGATGGTAGCTGCCAGCCCTGAAGTATTAAGTCATCAAAACGTACTGAAAACACTGACACATCTCGACATTATAGGAAGAGTTTTGTCCAGTTCTTTTTAGGCCATCCCTGATTGACTGAACATTACACTTTTTGAATGTGTTACACATTCTATTTCACGTGTTTCTATGTGTTAAGTTTGATACTTTTTAAAAACAGCTCCTTTTTACTTTTTTAACAATGTTGCAGAATACAGGGTTCATAGTTCATTTCAGCATTTTTACCACCAGAGGGCAGCACACGTATATGCATGTATTTTTTTAAGCTTAACAACGTGACGTCTGCTACAGTAGTTGGTGTCATCGTTATTTTTTTGTCCGCACTTTTCTTGCGTGTCAGCTTATTTTCTTTCTCAGGCACATAGTGCACTGATAGCGTCTGTGGTTTTTGCTTTGCCATTTAGTCCTCGTGTATTTGCTTTCTTCTTCTTATTCCATCTTCTTCTTGATCTGTTTCCAGGGTATGTCTTTGCAGAAGAAGGCGGCTGAAGACAGACTTGCCAACACAGGTTCTGGTCAGTCCTTCTTGGCCCGGCAGAGACAAGCCACCAGCACACGCCGCTCCTATCCAGGCCACGTCCAGCCAGCTACCGCCAGGTAGATGGAAGCAGGGCAGCAAATAAACAGACAAGCTACCTTACAGATCCACCTGAACTTACATGCAGTAGATGTGCCTTTTTTGAGGCACACTATTTTCATTTCATTTCTAACGGACGTTCTTGTTTCCCTGCATTCTGCCTATTGATTTTCTGTTTTTCTTCTCGATCAGATCCATGAGGTAGAGATGCCAGACAAGGCTGCCCATATCTGACACCACTTTTTTCCCCCTGACTTAAGCATTTTTTTTAACCCTCACTCCTTGGGATGTCAGGCTCCTCCCCCTTTTGCACAACCCAGCATATTTAACAGGGTCTGACTTGTCGTCCTCTCTTTTTACCCTCAACCACTGGCCATCCTCAGTCTGTATTCTGTGGCAACCCTTTTTTTCCAGACAGGTCGTGTTGAATCTAAGGCAGAGAAGAATCACAAGTGTCTGCCATTTTTGTTTAAAGAATCCTTCTGCCTGTCCATGCAGTATTTATGCACATCTCTACCTGTGATGACATTTGAGGTTCACCTTGTTTTCGACTGTTCTAACTATAAAGATGTAGCTTTAAGCAGGTGACATCAGTTTTCATCTACACGTGTCCATGTTTGAAAAGTTGGATCAATATCCCCAAACAAATACAGGGAGGCTGAAGGAAGATGTCAAGTCATTACATATTCTTGTTCCATTTGCTTGCTAATTTGTCTCCATAGTGTTAATTTGGGGAAAACAAACAGGTCACACTGAGCCACAGTGGTATTTTTCCCTGAGAAAAAGTCAAAATAAATTCTTTAGCCAAGTTTCAGGGGTGCAGTTTGCAGCCAGGAGAGATTATGAAAAAGATCAATGTGCTATTTAGTTGTGTAAGCTGATTAATATCCTAAAGAGCCACTGTTGAGCAAAGTGAGAATGGCATCCATTCACACGTTTTTACATTTTACCAGCATTACCAGGTTGTCCCAGACAACACCCGATGTGCCATACAGTTCAATTTAAACGGACTTAACAAGCTATTGAGTCGATAATATCCGAGCAACACTTTAAACGTCCCTTCTCACACGACGCAGAGAAAAGTCTAGAAAGTTGCTGAGGCTTAGATGTTCTGACTGTTGGGTTGAAAGGGATTTAGAGTGTCCATCGCCACTAATGCCTACAAGGCGTTTATTCATTGTAGCTCAATGCAGCAGATTTACTTTTTATGTCATTTTACTATCATTATCTATCATAGTAAGAAGGCTTTCCTGTTGTTACTAAAAGCAGTGCACATTATTGTCCGTGTCTCTTCAGATTGGAAGTTTAAAAAGGTTTCTTGTTGCAGCTGTTCTATCGTTTCTTCAGCTTGTTTTCTTTCTTCCATTCTGTTAACAATGTCTTTGTTTTAGAGGCACATCGTGAATGAACTCTGACTAACGTGATGCTCCTTTGAAAGCTTCATTAACCCTGATCATTTTGTTCGCCTGTGTTTGTACACGGCGGAAACCTTCGACTTCTTCGGCCACACCGTCTGACCATTATCTCTCTCTCCTCCCTCAACAGCAATGTCACTGCATGACTGGCTCACCACTGACCTGGCCTGTCTTTGACCCACGCTGGTCTAGGCCGAGGCACATGATGCATGAACTACCTGCCTGCCTACTGTTTGCATGACTTTGCATTGTCTTGAGCCTGCAAAATAACCAGCAGACCAGCAGGAGCATGAGCACTAACAACACTCTGCAGCGTCATGCGTTGTAACCTTCAGACAAAGCCTGAGGAGGCACGGGTGTGGGGGAAAAGAAAAAAACCCTCATTCCCTCTTAAATTAAACTCCCTTTCACCTTTCCAGCTACCCCACTCCTCCTCATTGTCTCCTGCTCTTTGTTATCCTGTCTCCTGCTCTTCTCTCCACGCCAATCGCTCCCTCCCCCTCGCTCCTCACAGACATACCTGCTTGTGCTTTCTGACGGCGTTAAGTCTGTTACCATTCAAAGGTCCGTTACAACCATCTAAGACAGCAGCAACATAAGTCTGTCAGTCCGGCAGTTTGAAAAAATGGGATACCTCAATGATATATATTTTCACATATCTGTTTTTAATGACATGGTTTGAGGAGGGTTGGCATTAGTGTGAGTGAAATGTTTGAGAGGTGTAGCCTGAAATTCAGTCTGCAAAAAAAAAAAAAAGAGTCGGCCCCATTTTGAAAGTTGTAGGTGTTTATCTTCATGGTTCTGCTCGGCCTCTCCTCAGCATGTTACATGATGACATGTTAGACGTGGATTTACCTCAAGTGTTAGCAAGTTCAACAACGTTTAGTCTAAAGGAAGAGCTGATGGGGCATTACTGAGATGCCCTGCTGGCTTTTGGACCGTCTGCAGTACAAGCATAGGATATGCAAAAAAACAACAACAGTGTTTGTAGATGAATAAAATTGTTACAAATATGCTTTTATACAGGGTGAAAGCTCCCGTTAAGCCCACTCACATGCTTTCTATAGAATGGATTTAATGTCAGTGTAGCATTGTTTACTTGTTATGTTATGGTGGCTAAACTGTAGTCATTTTTTTTGTCTTTAGCTAGCCAAAAGCCAGAAACGTATAAACATAACTCGTTTTTTTAAAGTCATAGCTGGAAGAAGAAGAAAAAAACTGGAAACTGTACATTAGCTTGTGTAAGCTAATGTGCAGTAGGTTGTTTATTTGAAAAGAAAGGGCTAACCGTTTAAAATATGTAGAAAGAGAAAAAAATCACAATCTCATTAGATCCTAATAATTAATGTAAACATAAATAGAAAACTTCTTGTTAAAGGTTTTTTAAAGTTCTATTTAAATGTAATTTCCAGGGAGTTATTTAAAGACATAATGACATTCTCTAATGGTAGTGCCTTTGTTTGGAGAGAACAAAAAACAAGCATGAATGACACGTTCTTTTTTTAAATAAACCAGCTTTATTGTGTTCTTTGAAAAGAGGAAGAAAAAGAGTCTAAGGTGAGCTTTAAACCACATGACAGAAATCTTCATTAAGACTAATGCGTGGATAGAGTGGGCTTCATGGGGGCTTTTCTCCTCTCTTTTTTTTTTTAACCCATTTTACCCCTAATTGCTATATCGTGTAACCTTATTATAATTCATGCCGTGCATTTTTATCTGAATGGCTTATTTATTCTGTTGCTGCCTGTACAGCAGTGTTGTTCCATTTTTGTTGATGATGCTAGTATTATTATAACATCGCTTGTACTGTTACAATGGATGTGTAGTTACCTGAATACATCACAATACTGTTAAGATACTTTGTCTTATGCAACAGAGAGAGAGAAGAGCTTCATCTCCATCTAACATAAAGAAACGTTGTGTTTTTTTAACAGTGTCCGCTCAGATGAGGTAACATTTACCTCTGAACTCTTCAACAAGTCTCCTAGAAAGTTACCGTGCTAAGAAACGTTTTAGATTTACTCATTTAAGGATGAAAAAAAAAAAGCACATTTAACACTTTGAATTGATTTGTGATAGCTGTGACCCTTCGAATGATCAAATGTTACGATGGTTTGGTGACAGAAGTGAAGACTGGGGCCACGTTGGAAAGATATGCAAGTGTTATGGAATACCAATGAAGTTGGCGGACATGTTTAATAACATCAGAAAAAAATTGGATTTCACATGTGAGCATCTAAAGTGAGACGTGAAAAACAGTAGTTTAAAACTGTGCAATATAATGCAATGTAAATTCAGTTGCGGATTTCGGAGGTGACACAGGTCCACTTGTCATTAAGATCAGCAATTTGAACTGTTGAGAAATAGTACACAAATCTCTTCAACCGTCCATCCCCATTAGTCATTGGTTTGGTAGGAAAGGTGTATATAATGGAACACATCCACATTTTAAATCTACATCAGGGATGTTGGAACATTGTTTTTCTTATTGAATAAATATCTCTCCAAACAAAGGAATATTTAGTTGGCCCCTCAAGTCAGCCCCGGCAATATGACGTGGAGAAGATGACATGAGCATGACAGTTTGCTGTATAGTATTCTGTAAGCTTCCAACCCCAAATCTTCCCAGGTTCATTTTCATATTTATGAACAATATACTTGATGAGTATGTGTCACAGTTTGGGTGTTTTACTAACATACCAAGGCTTGAAAGTAAGACCCAGTGCTCCTGTGACTTGGCTGCTAATTGCACTGTGGGCCAGTTAAAGTGTATTAAAAGAGATCAAACAACAAGCTGTCGACAGGTCAGAATCCATCACTTCATGTGCAGTGTTGTCTGTTTTATTTTTTATTTTGTACTCATAGGCAAACCTTTCTCTACATATTTGAAGTAGCAAATAACCTTCCATTTGCCAAGTTTTATATCGCTTGTATACAAACACATGATGTACATACTTTATGTGACAGTGGTAGAGGAGGTATCTGGCCGTTAAGAATGAGACAATAAAACTCATGTCTAGTTAGATGGATTTCATATAGTGTTTGTCCAATGAGAACCTATTGATGAAAATGTGCTTCCTACACTGTAAAACTTGGAAATGACATTGTAAATAAAGCTTGTATAAAAGAGGATGCCTTTATTTATTTGTTCTGTCAAGCATGATGAGCAGTCTAAAGAGTTGTCTAAATGGCTGACACCACACCCATCATGAGATGGTTATGTGTATTTAAAAAATATATGATTGACCTTGTTATGTGGGTAAATGCGTTATTCAAGGACATGTCATTTTTAAATGTAAGGGGCAAGAATACACGTTTTGTTATCAAAAGTATAATGTCAAATTATAATGGGAATTGGTGCTTAAAGAGGTTTCTTGCAGTGAAAATGTGAAGCTTGATCTAAAGTCAACTGGAACTGGTTGAAGATGTTGAAGGCGTTTGATTTGGTGGAGATGTCTGATCTTCAACAAGTCCAGTTGCCTTTGGATTAAGCTTCGAATTTACCATGACCTGGATGACTGAGAACCTACACAGTTTTTTCTTGCAGTGAAAAAACTTGAGTGAATGATTAGGTGAATCTACGGCTCCCGTTGGCTGTCTGGTACTTTAAAGCCAACTTTATTTATCTGCTCTCTGGTGTTTATCCTCCTAAACTAGGATATATCCTGAATTTTTTTTTCACAAAGAAGGTCAAACTTAACCAAATAACTCAGTCCGTACGCAGAAGAAAAACATTGCTATAATGTTCAAACGGCTGGCTGAAAAAAAAGAGAGAAGCCAAACTAGATGAAACCCATAAATTGATGTTGGCTGGCTGAGCTCCTCTTTACAAAAGCAACAATAATTAACAAAAACCTATCCAATCTATCAAATCTTATCATCTGTATTCTTCCCCAGTCCACAGGGGAAGAATACAGATGATAAGCCTTGGCGTCATTGGCACCTCTTATCCAGCAGGGGGGAGTGTGCAACACCAAACCCCTGAACAATGTACTGTATGCTGAAAGAGAAGAGAAGATGACACAATCTTTATAAAACTACCGTTTTGTCTACAATCACATCAATTCCCCCAGACATACTCCCTGCCTCTGATATGTGTGACGACCTCAGAGAAGACCTGGAGGAAAAAAAACCTAAAACTTATCAATTGTCTTTGTTTGTCCCTTATTCTATGCAGACAAAACTAGAGGAATAGAATCTATAAAGAAAGCCACAGGAGCACATAAGCTGCCATAAACCTTGAATTGATCCCAAGCCATCACCAGCGCTAATGATTTCTTCTCAGTGTTTTTTAATAACATTTCTGATGCCAATCAAGTGTCCTTAAGAAGTAAGAAATCAGGTGCTCTGCCCCATCAGAGCCTTCTGTTGTAAGTGTCCACACCTATGTTGCTTGCATCAAGAATGGGTGTATATAACAGAGTACATTTGGTCGGGTCCAATAATAACTGGCAACTCCAACTCAACTTTGAACTTTGCAGGTCAGTTAGAGGTAAGTATAGTTGAACTGGGATAAGATCATTCTTGTAGTAATAGTAAAATTTAAAAACGGGGAGGTTGTTGGGAGTGAAAAAAGATACAAAATGCAGAAAAGACAATAATGTGATTTAACACACACACACACACACACACACACACACACACACACACACACACACACACACACACACACACACACACACACAGGTGGCTGTGGGTCAGTGGTTGAGTCAGTCATCTCTCATCGGTAAGGTAGGTGGTTCGAGCTTCTGCAGCCGCATGTTGAAGTGTCCTTAGGCATATGAATCAAGGCCAAGGCATTCTGAGAGCTTCAACAGTTTATAATCCTATGGGCCTAAACATTAGAACAACTTGCAACCAAGAAAAGATGCCAAACATACGGCTCAGGCAAATGTTGTTTTTGATGTGTTCTGAACTCTGTGTGTTGCAGCAGTTAAGTACATATTTGTGTTGGAATCATTGGTCATTGAACCTCTGATTAATACTAGGTCAATTAAAGTCTGTTGTTCTATTAATGTTGATCCTGTCTGGCCCCCCAAAGGTGAACCCAGATTTAATATGATGAGTTTGACACCCCTGGTTTAAAAGCTAACAAGCTACTGTACATATGCATGCCTTGAGTCATATTGATATTGACAAACTATGGCCAGGAACCCATGAGCTGTCATTTGAACAAATCAAGCCCCCTAAAGGAGTTTGAAACTCCTTGTATAGCCTTTTCTGTCTCAGGGTCCCAGTCACATAACATAAGAAAAGGACAATCATGTGACCCTCTAAGTAATTGCCCCCTCTACATTTTTGAAATCTTGTAAAAAATATGGGCCCAAGCATTAGCCAAACCTATAGACATGTAAATATAGTTGTCCATTGTTCTTGATTAGAATTATCCAAGAAGAAAACTTTCAATTTGATGTCACTGTTCAACTGTGAAAAGTTGATCATCTTTAACATATTGGTTATGATTATGACAGAGCTCAACAGAGCAGACAGAAGTTTGCATACAATGTAGAAATATACTTAAAGGTAAGTTATATATATATAGTTGTATAGAATATTTAAATATGTCAAATGCCCTTTTAAAGGTACAGTATGTAGAATTGCATTCTAATGTTTACATTAAAATATCTAACTTAAATTAAAAATTGATTAAGCCTATGTTATGTATATTTTTCAATTATTATATTTCCAAACTCCATTCGATCCGCAGAGTCCCGTTGCACCTTTAAGAAAAAGCTAACACCCAGCTCTTTCATGAATACCTACACATTTAAAGATATTATTGATGATGATAATGATAACAATGATAATAACGATGGTTTTGTTTGATAATGACGATTTTAGGATGGTTTTGATGCTGAACTCTCAAGAACAGCTGTCGATGTTGTACTTTGCCTCTGTGCACTTCCTGTCAGCACCTCTGTGTCCGATCAGACTTAAAGCTGTTTGTTTGCTCTTACTGACATTGCTTCCTCCTCTCTAGATCCGTGCCTGTGTTGTACTTACTCTCTGATGTACGTCGCTTTCGATAAATGTGTCTGCTTAAGGAACTGTAGAATTGCAGAAGATTACAAATACCTACATCACAATTTGGCAGTAACTTTATGTGTGTCTAGTTCCAGTCTGCTCCATTAAGTCATCAGGATTAAGACTTCAAAGAAATAGAGTAGACAAATTAGGTCAGGGAAAGTCATTGAGTAAATAACATAACACGACAGGCAGACAGACAGACAGTGAGTCATAAACTTGTGAACATAGACAACCAGAAGCACTGACACAATTCTACTAGTGTGGTCCAGACAAAGTTCACAAACTCCTACTGCTACTTGGAAAAGTATCAGGGTTAATAACCTTCAAAAACATCTGTAGGCGACATTAATAATATTTTATTATTGTGCAAAATCGGAAAAAATAATAATCCTAGATCAATTATCGAAACAAACAGGTTTAATCTTTTATGTAGCATTTATGTTGCCTTACATTAATCCACCATGAGAAAGCAATTGGCAACAGTGACAAAATTCAGCTCAATCAACCAATCATCCCGTTGTTGTCAAACTTTAAATCTGTTCTCCTCTCTGCTATTTGTCCGTTTTTTTATTTCAGTACCACCATTGCAACTCACAACCAGCTTATTCCCCTTCAATCCATCTTATCTTTGTGCTGGTTGAGTTCTACAGACGTCCACCCCTCATCACATCCTGCACCCTTCTTTTACCATCACCACCGTCAGTGTCTAGACCCCTTTGGGGGTACCCTATCTTGCTATTGGCCTCACTACCCTTTTCAAATACATGAAGACATCAGGAGTAGGTCTCATCCCCAAAGACAATCACGCGTATTATTCTTTTCAAAATCTGTAAAACAATTAAGTGTTCACTCGTAATGAAGTCCCTGCTGATTGGATGACTCTACACATGTAACCGTTGAGAAGTACTGTTAAAAATGTGCAGCTTAAGAATGTTTGAGACTTTCCCGTCTTATTTTCTTACATTTAAAACTGTGTCTGTGACTAGAATCCTATTTAATAAAACATTAAAAAAAAGACACACATCTTGGGGACTTTAGCGACAAAACAAAAATGTTACCCAACATTGTTGCCCCAACCGGAAAACACTGTCAGGATAAGTACATTGTTTTTAATGTCCAAAGAAAATGTTGTCATTGATCCCAGATGTCCCCCCCCCTTTTTTTTTTTTTTGGTTTCTCAGTATTGAAGTAATTACAGGATCATTCCACCAGGCAGAAAAATCATAGCTAACGAGAACCGTCATTTCCCTAATGAAAGAGCCCGTTATTATTCCTTCATAATTTAGCGTTTGGCTGACAATATGGGCTTTATGACACTTTCAATTTCCATTTCAATTCGACTGGTGGGGGGCAATGGCAGCGGCCTGATAACACAAGGCTCTCATTGATGCACACACACACACACACACACACACACACACACACACACACACACACACACACACACACACACACACACACACACACACACACATAGATCAGGTGTTTCAGTGCTTTGGTGAGGAGCCTGACGGATACCTGACCTGAGATGTTAACACGCACACACGCACACCAAACACATTTAGCCAACACACAGGAAACCTCTCGTGATCATTTCTGGCGTGACTTCAATGAGACCCAGGTGAGAAGTGCACGGGGGAAAACGAAACCTCGTGCTCAGCTTGTTGACACAGTCAGAGAGTGAATCAAGAAGAACGAGTGGCTCCTTGGATTGTTTTGACCCTCGTATAATCACAGAGAACTGAGGGGAGCAGTCTGACTGACAGCCGCAGTGTACAAGAAGCTGCGGTTTATAGAAGGCAGAACATGAAGACAAGGCCAAAGCAGGGATTTGATTTTTTTTTGGATACATAAATCATTTTCAATTCACATTAATATTTATTTATGCCTGACAGTTCTTGGCTTACTCTCAGGCTTGTTATGCTGTAAAAAATCATCGTATTTAAGGGATGGGTTACAGAGGTCGCTAGAAGAACACATCTGATTTCTATCTCACATAAAAACTGACTTTTTTGGGCAGATTCTGAGGAGGGCTGCTTCAGTAAATGACTTTTGATTTAACACAATCAAAGACTTTAGAATGAAGATCAACAACTTCTGGATCCATGATTTAGCTTCATTGCTAAGCCTTGTATACTATCTTAATGTCACTATAAGCAAAGATAATAATTTCAAAAAGCTGATTCTGGTTGAATGTTACGGTTGTTAAGGTGCATGAAGGAACTGAGGGCATCTACAAATTCATTTCAGTTCATCATAGTTGGTGGACACTGATTTGATTTTTACATTAAATGGTAAATGGACTTGAGCTTGTCTCCTGCTTTTCTAGTCGTCTGACTACTCAAAGCGCTTTTACTCTGCAGGTCACACCTACCCATTCACACACTGATGGCAGTGGTTGCTATGTAGTGAGCAGTCATAAGCAACTAATCCCACTCATATGCATTCACAAGACACCGACGAAGCAGCGGGAGCAGTATCCGATGTGCCCAAGGACACATCGGATATGTTGCTGCAGGAGCTGGGGATCGAACCCCCAACCTTCCGGTTGAAAGATGACGACTCTACAACAGAGCCACAGTTGTGTAATATGTTTATGCAATACCAGTTTATCGAGAGTCTAAACATCTTGACAGACAAATTGGGAGTGTATTGTTATTTTTTTGTGGTAAACCATACAATGATGATCTACAGGTGGTAGTAAGGTGCAACAAAAATGCAATGCTCCAGATAAAGGAATATTACTAGCAGGTCAATGTGGACGTAATGAATGTTATGGGTTGTTTACAAGAAAAATCCACATGCCAACCTTAATTTTTCTTAAGTGACAGTATTTGCTAACTGTCTCATTTGGTAAGTTGTTTTAAAGGTATACAGGCCTTGATTACAAGTGTTTAATGGTTTTGACGTAAAATAGACATTGGATATGTCTATTTCATAAAAGACAATGACATGGTTATCTCAAATGAATCACTTTTCTTCTGTCATTCGTCAATTTGGCTTGACTTGGTCTACAAAGATTTGAGAAATCCCTCAATTAGCATATTGAAATCCCACTGTCTTTTAGGCATTCTGTTTTTATCTGCTTCTTTTAATCAGGAACAGACGCTGATATAGGGCATGGCATGAGCATGATACATAATGCATGAAAAACATGTATACGATATAAAATGAGTAAACCTATTAACACTGTTGATGGATATTTTTAATCTCTGTTTTTGCCCTGTTTTTTTTAACCCCACATTACCGGGGGGTTCATCTGTATTTAACAAGCTTCATAAACGGCGAGCATGTGGGCATTTCATTTACCATATGTGCAAGTCATCAGGTTCAGGTGCAGCGGATACTGTGCATATTTAAACTCACTCTCTCCCTTTAAAACTCACACAGCAACACACACAAACCCACAAAGAGGCCGAAAAGAGAGCAGGAAAACTGCCTGGACCAGAGGGATGAACGTCTGAGTGATCTCCACGCTGTTTGAGCCAGAGTGAGTCACATCGGGCGCCGTGACCACTAAATCAAAGAGCTGTTTGAACAGCTGCATTCCTTCACACCCCTTCATCCTCTCTCTCTTGCTGTGCAGTAATACTAATACTTCTTTTGCTGCATGTTAACCCCCCCCCCCCCTCCAAGTAGTGTTCTGGTTTGATGGAGATCAAGCATGATGGAAAAAGAGTGCAGAAGTGAGGTAAGCCATCCTCTGACTGTGGACAGGTGTCTGTTAGAGGATGGGCGTTATGATGAGACAGAGAAACTCTGTGAGGCTTCATAGCAGCCACTGCGGCTGGTTCATAGACCCATGACAGCCTGAGTGAGTCATTATGGAGCTTTCATTACTTTTCACACATACAGCTGCCCTCCTACACGGTCAAGTACTCGGGGCCCATTAGTTGTAGTGGCAGGCACAGTAATTGAATTTGTATGGCGAAAACCAGTACTGAAACATTTCTTTGAATTTATTTCGAAGGTTTTGCTGACTCTATATACAAAAAGACAGGAAGCATCATGGCTGCTTACTGAAGAGCAATAAGGTTGATCTACAGTATATGTGTGAAGTGCTTCTTAGCAAAGGGACGCTATGGTCAAGATTTCAGAAACTCAAATCTAAGCAAGAGCATTTGTCTAATTTCTTGTCACACATAACGCAGTACACTTATTTAAAGCCACGTTCAAGTCAAGTCCAGATAAAAAACTTTTGATAACACTTTAAATTAAGATCATAATATTCACAATTAACTCATTGCTTATAAGCATGCTAATTAGTAGCATACTGGCTGCTTATAGTACCTAATGAGTTTACCCTCAAAATCTTATTTTTCTAATATAAAAGCAAAAAACAAGGCTTGCATTGCTTGTGATAAGTAAAGAAAACTGCCAATGGGGCAAGCAAAATGTATTTGCTCAGTAAATTTGTTAGCATAAGTAATTACGAGACAGTCGACGAGTGTCTTATCTGTCTTTTCTTACCTTATTTGTAAAGGGCTAAGTTAATTCTAAAACCCTGACATCTTGCCCTGATGAAGATTAAGTGGTCGTCATGGAAAAAAGTTTGCCGATGAAGGCTGTTGTATTTCCTTTGGCTGATATCTTTCATAGGATTCATGACAGAAATGAAGCGTGACAGTGTCTCCATTAAAAAGTCATCTTTCAACTCATCTTTTACTGTGTATAGGTAGGAAGAATGTCAGAAAGAAAGATGAGCTTTTAATGAGTGAAGATGTTTTCCTGGCTGATATACAGCTGGAATCAAAAAGCAGGTAAAATAAAATAGAGCCAGGACTATTTCTAGGGATGTATCTGTATATAATAACCCATATGTCACCATTATTAAACATCTGGATCCAGTTGTTCAAAAGGTTTAATCTGGATAAGAATGATCCAGATTTAGGAAATCTTCTGTTTTTCTTTACAGGACCCGGTCATACATCTTACTTTTATCCCAACTTTTCTAAGAAACATTGAATAGGATTAATCTCATCCAGACACTGATTTTTTTTTAAGGATTACCAAATCTGGATTACAAGGGCTCCATATGGGACTTCATGCTACAATCTTTGTCAACAGGGGGCGCTCAATCCACCACAAGCTGAAATATCCTAACAGCTGCTTTTAATTCAATATTTGACGTTTAATATTATTTATATTTTAAGCAACTATTTGGTGCTTTTTGGTGAGGACAAAACAAAAATAACTTACTAACATTCGCCTTTAATAAATCAAAGGTTTGGAGATTGGAGGATTGGATCTTATCCACTTTAATAATACTTTTTTTTCCTGAACAACCAGACCATTGTTGCAATTTCAAATGCAGCTGTGTGTGCAGTTGTTTCTAAAATGATGCCCTTATGATCTATACCAGGGCGTTCCCAAACTTTTCAGCTGACCCTCAAAATAAGGGTGCAAGAGACTGTGGGGACCCCCACTGTATCTGAAGGTGGTTATATAACTTAACACACAGCCACACACTAATGGGCCGATCCAAACACTGGAAACACAAAAGAATACAGCCTTAAAACCATACGATTACTTTATACAGTAATTTATTGTGAGAAAGGCTAGAAGCAGACTCTGTATAACGCCAATTCATTCATAAAGCCGGTAAAAGCCTTTACTCGTTGCCATATTATCTACAAAGACTACAACATTAGTCTATTATGAGCACCAAGCAACATTTAGCAAAGTCACAGTGGCAAGGAAAAACTTTCTTTAAGAGGCAGAAACCTTGAGCAAACCAGACTCACGATGAACAGCCATCTGCTGAACTGTGCTGGGCTTGAAAAATGGAATAGAGCACTGAGTGAACATACAAAAGACACATAGGTGTGTGCATCTTGATGTGGAAAGATCGGCATACACATTCAGTGCTGCTTTCATGTGCAAACTTACATTTTAAGTATTAGTAAGAAACATTTTCTTTAAATTTCACTTAATGACATGGTTTTATTTAGGGAGATAATATCAGCCGATATTAGCATATCCAGTGACTATCGGTATAATATCGGCTAATTTTATCGCAGACATGCACCGATATTATGAGAATTTTTCACCAGTCAAATAGCATTTAATTTGAGTAAAATTGTATTACTAGCTTTTTTTTTCTTACGGGCTGTCACCAGCAAAATGTGTTAAATGGATTACAACAAGCATTAGTGTTTGATAACTGTAATTGAGGGATAAACACGATATATGTGTGTATCTATATCTCTCTATCTCTAGAGATCAAACATAGATCAAAGAACGATATTGGATGATATATCGGTATCAGATTTTTCTCCATATTGATATCGATATAGCCCCCAAAAATCCCATATCAGTCGGGTCCTTGTTTTATTTTAAATTGAACTACTTTTGTTAATATTTTAAATTGGTATATATAACATTTTAAATAATTTTAAACTTTTATATTACTTTTTTGGAAGGCATCTCACAACCCCCCTCTTGGTCGACTTTGGGAATCACTGATCTATACAATGCTGATGCAGAACAGATGATAAGTGCATGATTGATCCAGCTTTTTGACCCTTATATTACTAAACTGTTCATTGGCCTTAAACACAATCATTTAATAAAAGCAAAGATATTGTGGTTTCTAAGTATTTTAAGATAAATAACAAAAAGTCAGACAAGCTTGGAAACACAAGGTAACCGTTGGAGAGAAAATATAAGAACAGTTGACTTGTTGTACAGTAGAAAGAAATGTTGGAGTCCTCTGGCAGTGACAGATAACTGACACCTCCGTTTAAGCACATCATCATGAAAACTAATGGTCTGAATACACATGCTCACTGCACATCAGAGAGACAGAAAGAGACGGAGCCAGTTTCCTCAGAAATGGGCTGGAAGTCGAGGGAGGAGTTGGAATGATAATAATGGGAAAGATAATTATTATTTTTTCTTACCTAACGCTGGCTCTGAGCAAAACACAACTCCCCATCAACTTTTGACCTTAGGCAGAGAAAATCCTTTGGAAAACAGAAACAGGATACATTTAAAAATTAACTCAAATTGTAACAGGAAATGTTGTACACTTTGAGGTCATACTGTAGCTTGTGAAGATAACATTTTAATCACATGGCAAACATGGAAAACTAATTTGTAATGATTTTAACAGCTTCCTTTGTTCTCCTGCCACCTGGAAAAATGTTGGTATGTCAGTTACAATTAGATTAAATAATTCTATTGGTTAAAAAATCACGTTATGTTAAAAAAAAAGTTTAAATGTTTGTATTTATTTGAGAACTGTCAGCATCAACTAGTAAGTTAATCGCAGTTACACCAATGACTGCACCTTAGGGGACCCTTCTGTGAAACTCCTGAAGTTCGCAGACGACACCACCATAATCGGTCTCATCCAGGACGGTGACGAGTCTGCATACAGACGGGAGGTGGAACAGCTGGCTCTCTGGTGCTCTCAAGACTGTGGAGATGACAGTGGACTTCAGGAGAAGCCCCCCCTCACTCCCCCCCCTCACCATTCTGAACAGCAAAGTGTCTATTGTGGACTCTTTCAGGTTCCTGGGATCCACAATCTCACGGGACCTGAAGTGGACCTCCCACATAGACACAATCAGAAAGAAGGCACAGCAGAGGATGTACTTCCTACGTCAGCTCAGGAAGTTCAACCTGCCCCAGGAGCTGCTGATCATGTTTTACACCGCCATCATCCAGTCTGTTCTCTGCACCTCCATCACTGTCTGGTTTGGATCTGCAACCAAACTGGACAGACACAGACTGCAACGGACAATCAGGACTGCAGAAATGATCATCGGAGTCGACCTTCCCCCCATCCAGGACTTATACCGGTCCAGGGCCAGGAAACGGGCAGGCAACATCACTGCAGACCCCTCACACCCCGACACAAACTTTTCAAACTCCTCCCCTCCGGCAGGCGTTACAGATCACTGTACGCCAAAACAACCCATCATAAGAACAGTTTCTTCCCCCAGGCTGTCACTCTGATGAACGCTAAACAGTCACAGAGTGTCAGACCTTCTGCTGTGAAATAAACCCTGGAACAAAACTGTCACTGTGAATGTACATATATGCAAATATATATTATTTTATTTCTATTGAAATAACCATCTACACACACTCTTTAATTTAAATACTGTAAAAAAATAACTACCTCATGTTCACTTAAGCATCTTTTTTGCACTACTCACCACTGCATTATTATCTTATCTTATTTAGTCTTGTACATTAGTCTTTAATTATTTGTTAATTTTTGAGTTTATTGTTGATATTTAATGTTTTACCTTTGTACAAAGAGAGCACAGTCTACCGAAGTTAAATTCCTAGTGTGTTAAACATACCTGGCCAATAAAGCTGATTCTGATTCTTCTGATTCTGATTCTGATTACTTAAGGTCTGAAATGAATGTATGTTGCACATAAGTGAGTGAGTGAGTGACTGATTTTGAATTAACATATTGTTTGAATGAGATTGGTGTTCAGAAATATCCTTCTCCTGATTAGTCAATTTAATTTTGCACTTTGACAAAAACATCTATAAAAGGGTTTGTATGACATTTAAACTAAGAGTTATCATTAACGCACTGTGTTTGTCAGTCTTTGGCTCAGTATAATATTGGAATTCAATCCTAACAAATTCTTCAACGACTTGCTGATAAAATATATATGAATCATAATCTGGAATGTACTTGGATAGAGATGAATACAATGTGAAAACATGCTTCCTAATAAAAAGAGACAAAACAGGAGAGTGGTGGTCGGGGTTGGTAATAAAAGTCCTTTGGATCAAGTATCTGTCTGCCCACAGAGCTGCCGGGACACCCTGGATTCCAGTAAATGCTTTTTACTATGAACACCATTTTTGCTTTGATGCCGTGACTAAGAGCTCAGTCACACAACCACTTCCATCGGCACTAAACCAGGCAGTCGTGCCTTTCCTGCTCAGCGTGTCAATTGATGTTAAAATCAGGATTGTTTTTCAAATCAGAAACGATTCATGTTTACAAGAAGCAGATAATTGAACGTGCTGTGAATATCAAAAACAGCAATCATGTGGTTTGTATCCCCGCTCAAGCTAAGAGGTCGGCATGCGTAAAAGTCAGGGAAGTTGAGTAATCTGAAGGGTTTGTTTTCTTATGTTGGGAATCACATGTTAGAAAAGTTGGGATTACTGTAAACAGCCAACAGAAAAACACCACTTACATCCTAACTGTAGTCAGGTCGCGTTACGATTGCACAAAAAGGAAATCTATGTGGTTTATTTGATTCTTCTTCCTAAAACCAGAGAAGACAACACATCTTGCTTGTTCTTTGTTGACTTTTGGACTGATGCTGCTAGAATAACAGTTGGAAAAGTAGTTTATAACCACAACAATGTCTCTGTCTCCTCGCTCCAAAAACAGGAAATTTGAGGTTACTATTTACTGCGATTACACAGTCTTGATTTGTCCGTAACATGGCAGTTTAAAACAATAAAAACATAAAGGTCACTGCTTCGGTTGTGAGACTTTAACAAAACTTCTTTCAGCAGAGAACAACTTGATAAGAAGCCTCGATAATGAGACATACAACACTGACTTTGTATTCTGTTAGACTGACCTAAGAGCCTTTTGTTTGCATTGTCAATAAGATTTTTGAAAAGCATGTACAAAACATTACAAAGTCCAGCAGACAGTCATTTTTAATCTGTTGACTTAACTATCAGTGAAGCAGTCAATGTGTCTAGTCAGACATGTGACTTAAAGCAACAGCTTTAATATCAGGTGAACTCCCTCTGTGTCTGCCTCTATGACCTGGATTAACATGTGTACATAAATGGTGCAACTTAATCAATACAGACACACTGATGTAAGTCTCAGGAAAAGTTCATATTTTCTTTTTTGTTTTCAAGGTCTGAAAGAATTTCTTTATTCATCAACATGTATGATTTTTGTAGAAATACAGCACAGCGTGTTAATAGCCATGCCCAGTTGGATGAAATGAAGATGGTACAGTCATGATTTCTGATATGGTTATTGAAGAGTCTCAGATTTATTAACTGTTTACATTGATTGGACAGAACCATTCGTATGTGGACTGTCCTGAAAACTAATGGGCGACATTGTGATCGTCGCCTTTTTTTTCGGGCAGCAAGTGAAAATGTTGGGGTCAATGGCATAAAGAAGCAAATTAAAGTGTTGCTGTGGCAGCAGCAGCAGCGTGTCAATCACACCCTGCTTATAATGTGTTGTGCCCTAAATGGGGGCTTACCTTAAAACATCTTGCTTTATTAAAGAAGACCTGATCGCCATTATGATCATAAACTCATCAGGACAATGTTTACTGGAATGGAGAATCATGGGATGGGAATAAGGGTAATTTTTTTATCATTAACTTATTTACAATTTGACACGTTTTTTTTTCCAACCAACTGATTTGCCCCCTGCTGTTCATTAGGTAGATTGCAGGTTTATTCCACTTCAGCACTGGCTTTACTTTCAGACTCAGAGGCTACATCAACATCTACAGTCTGGTTAAATGAAGCTCTAGCGTAAGTTCTGTCAGGAAGACTATAATTGCCTTCTTGATCAGATCTTTCTCTTTCATCCCTTTTTGCACGCTCATTCACGTTTCCACTAGCATTCTCGAGCTGTCATTTCTGGGGCTGTCATTGGATAATCAGCTCTCTCGTCAGCGGTACTCATCTAACCAACTGCAAGGCGTTCATCCCTCATTTTCAACCTATCATCGTTCTCCTCCCCTTTTAAATATGATTCTCTTTCTGCTTTAATTTCTTCATGCTGATGTTTCGTGCGCCCCTCCACCTCCCCATCACCGCCCATCTTCGCAGAATCATCATCCATCAATTCTTCACCCATCCGGTCTCATCAAGTCAGCAGCTTCACCACCACCAGTGTCTGGACTCCATGGGGTCTGTCGACGCTCAGAATTGTCATTCTCCAAACACATCACCCACCCCATAGAGTACAAGTGCCAAAGTATTTCTGTCAAGACACATTTCCATGTAGTTCATTGTAATACAACATTTTCTTAATTCACTTGTCTCTCCTGATTAAAGAACATCAGTGCATTATGAGGCTATAGACAGCACATGGTTAGCTCTGTTAGCATGACGTCTGTGCGATAGGTAAAGGGTTTTTAAATACCATCCTATCACACCTCTACAACTCTCTTCAATTCACACAAATCTTGTTTATTTTATATGTGCAGCAGTAAGACAGACTACATAGAGCCATGCTTACCTTTTTTGCCTGATTAAGTTATCTTACCTCTGGCTTTACGTACGATTCAAAATGTGATAATACGGCTAAAAATAGGGGACTACACAAGTTCAGCAAAACCACTAATTAGGAACTTTGTCCGCATGCGTTTTTCTTGCATCTGCCTCATATTTTTCTACAATTTCTTAAGATTTTTGGATTGACCCCCTCCACCAACTCATAGCCTACTAGGCAATGCAAGTATGGAGACAGTGATGCTCCAAATGCAGTAAGGCAACACACACACACACACACACACACACACACACACACACACACACGCACACGCACACACACACACACACACACACTCTCACACACACACACACACGCACACACACACACACACACACGCACACACGCACGCACGCACGCACGCACGCACGCACGCACACACACACACACACACACACACACACACACACACACACACACACACAATATTGCAGATCCCACTGCCAGGTCTTTAAAATCAGAGTTTAATGTGCTGTGAAGGAAGTGGACCATGGTTGATATGACTGACCATCTGTAAATGGACTGAGTCACGTGAATTTAAACTGTTACTGGAAGACTTACACAGCTTCTCCTCTCTCTCTTTCCCTTCCTTCCCTTCTATCATCTCTTCTTCTTCTTCTGTAGTCTTCTTTCTTCTCTTCTTCTCTAATCATGTGTACAATGAATGGACACATCTGGCCAGCAGTCTTTTTTACAGAAAGTTATGTCTTCTCTGGTATTTGTTCTGGATTATAAAAACACCAGAAATGTGTAAACGCAGTGTGTACACATACAAATCCTGTAGAGTATCGCAAGCAATCTGGAAGCACTTGCAAACCTGCATACAAACACAAATCCTTTTGTTTATAGGAATTCATGTTTTTCCAACTTTACTCTTGGTTTATACAATCGGAAACAGAGATTATGTTTGGATTTACTTAAAAAAATATCTGGATTTCCAGTTTAACAAATAAATATTAGTCATTATATTCTCATTTGAGTACTCCATAATAAACACAATATCTGATAGGATCAAACACATCCACCCTCCCCAGTCTATATAAAATGAAACATATGTGCTCATTTCCATATTGTGAAATCCTTTTGAAGACTTTGTCTAAAGAGGGAGAATCAGAGGTTTACTCGGGAACCCTCAGAAGAGCGCAGCGCTGTTTGATCCTCACAAACAGAGCCACTTTAAAGTGGAAATGTACAGATGTGCCATAGTATCAGTATTGACAGGAGGTCACTGAAGTCCAGGACCGGCTTCAAACAGATTCCCTTTCATAAAATGAAAGAGAAGCATAAAAATGTCGCATGATTTGTCTCGTTTAAAGCCTTGTTTTACGTCAGCGTGAAGGCGGTTGAGGTAAAGTAAAAGTAAATCATCAATCTTTTTACACAGTATAATGTACGATCATGGACCTTTATTTCTGAACTAAATCACTAATTTGGATTCAAAATAAACTCGACAAAAGCTACATCAAAGACAGAATGAGTATCTTAAAGGCCTAAAGCGATATCTTATGAGGGAATGATGTTTACCTGAATATCAGTAAGGCTGTGAATTAGTCATAGGCAAAAGTGTGCCAATATTCAGAGTAACATTTCTGCCTCCAGTGTGTGATATTCCTTTTATACAAAGCATGTATTTATACAAGTTACAAGGCACAATGGATTTTGCTTATCTATTCATACAAGTGGCTCCTCCAACAGAATTAGTTACAGAACTTGACTGGACCTGGGCTGACGCCATTAAACACAGACGTTTTCCTGCAGTCTTGTAACTCTGTGTATTTACATTGTTTAAGACTCTGCTGACAGAACTAAGACTCTGCTGACAGTTGCGTTGATGTGCCGTGAGATTCAGAGCTAGTAGCTTGATCAATAAAGATAGTGTATGAGATACATATAGTTTAAACTCCCAGTGACATTGTACTCTATATCAGCACTCACTGAAGGCCTCTTGTCTAATTAAAATTGCTTGGTCAGAACTAACTATCGTATAAAAGTTGTTATAAGACCTTAATCTCCTCGACAGCGCATCATGTTTGAGTTACGATATGGCTTCAAGTCATGAAAACATTTTACTCTGCCATGTGACCCGTTAATGTGCCAGTTAGTAGAGTCCTTGCTCAGACTTATGACCCCTACACTTCCTCCTGATCCCCCATACAGTTTTCGTTAAAAGCAAAAATATGTGGTTTTGAAAACCCAGCAGCGACAAACAGGTCTTACCTCCAACATATGTGATGCTGCACAGAGCTGAAAAGGATGACGTATGTCAGATGAGTATTTATGTAAAAGATCCTCTGTGGGCTAAGTGGGGAGATAATGGAAATAAAAAACAGGTGTGAGTGTGTGTGTGTGTCTTTGTGCACACACTTCTCCGACCTTTTCAGACATTAAAGAGGAAGCTGCTGCAGGTGTTCTTTTTACATTTCTACAGATGCACAACATAAACAGAGATCAGCATACAAACCCATGCACATCTAAGTCCCCCTTCATCCTATCCCATCAGGCTGTATTTTTTTTATACCTCTTTTATTGTGAGCTGTCAACAGTTTGAATCAATTAACTTGAGAGGGAATGTCATTTTGAGAAGGTTGCATAGGATGATTGACATTTTCTTTAAAGCTTATACAACATGACAAATGTATATATTTCCAGGGCTTTTGCTGCTCTTTCACACATTATTCTCCATATAGACGAAGAATCTGAAGGCCTTTATGTGGAAGACAACTTTGAATAGGACACAAACAATGTATAGTTTAACGCCACTAAATGCCTCTTTGTGCCCAGGTGTGATTTCTTTTTCCGCTCTCGGAATAAAAATAGTGTGAACAGAGAAGACCCGGAGCAGTTGCAATTAAATGGGGCTTATATATTTTTTGGAAATATGTTCCTAACACCACTGAAAAAAAAAGACAGTGAGGCAGAACAGCCAGATCCCATCAAGTCGTCAGATCAATGCATGTTGGAGCGACATCAACCAGTCTTCACAAAGTCTGTATCTGTTACTGTTTGTCTCTCTCAGATGCCTCTTGTCTCGTGTTTTTCCTTTTATGTCTGTGTTTTGGCTTCCATCCTTCCCTCCATCCGGTATAAGAAAAAACAACTTTGAATGGCAGGAGTTCGGCCTGGCGTGAAGTTGATTAAGCTTGGACTGGTTACAGCAGAGTTGGAAAAAAAATGTCAAGACTGAGAAGAGAAATGTAAAGCTGGTAATTATAACTTTCTCCACTAGGAGGAGTTTTGGCAGAGTCATATCATTGGTCCAAAATAACACACAGATGGACAAAACTGTAGGATTGGTCCATGAAGTTAACTAGGCCTACTAACTGTAGCTATGTATTTCCATGTATAATGGCACTTTATATGTTGATATGCGCAGTGTAAACATATGCTTTACTAACCTATATCTCTTTACCTTTAACCTGCTTTCATTCTATTTCTAATTGGCTATTTTTCGCAGTCAATGTGTTTCTGCAGCTATGACGTCTTTAGTGTACCTTGTTGTTTTTCCCTTTATTTATTTGACTGCAAACATCAGCAATCTACAGAAGAGTCCCCCAAGTCATTCCTCGCGACAACAACCCGTTTTGTATTTACTCAAACGTCTGACAACACCAACATGTCCGCTGCCCCCGTGTGAACCAGCACTTTGACGGCAGGATTTAGAGTATAGAATAGGAGCGCATAGATCGGTCTGCAGCGTGATTTCAATCCATTCACTGAATATCTTACCTCAAATTCTCAACGATTTTTTTTTTAAAGGGAATGAGTTAAAAAAATTGCTTCAAAATAATCCATGATATTGGTCTTTCTAAGGGGGTTTTCAAGTTTCAAATGAACTACTATACTTTTGTGTAGCTATTTTGTACTCATACATTTTGTGTCACGCAGAAGTGTCTAGTCTTAGACTACACATAATGTAAAGCTTTATGAAAAAGAAAGTGTAGCTGTGTTAATGAATCCTCTTGCCATAATTTCCTATAACTTTCCCTTGGGCTATTACATTACTTTAATTGTGTGAATACCATTTATGGATAGGCATATTGTTCTGTTTTTTTGACTGGAAATGGTATTTGTGTGAGTGTCCTCTGCTTGGGCCCCTGCAGACTTGAGTGGTGTGCCCTGAGTATCGTTGCCAGTCTGCTCTGTCCTGTCTTTGTGGTAAGTTGATTTGTAATTAGCTCTGCTAAAATAACTTAAAAAACATTCTTTTTTTTGTTAAAGTGCTACTCATTTGAATGGTATGCTATATTAATGAGTAAGCCTATTTATTAAACAGCAAACACTTTTTTGTGTTGCTGATATTGATTTTTTTACATAGCCTATACCTAACCTAATTGAAACTCTAGGCCTATATAAAATAATGTGTTTTGCTAGCTAAATCATAGCTTACTAAACATTTAGAAATTGTTTTTGTGTGTTTTAGGGGTTGCTGTAAAAAGACCTTATGCTTAATACGCAAAAGGTCATTACTTATTTTGTTATAATGAACGGCCTGTGGTACTAAAAGCAAAGAGTGACCGTATCTAATGAGATAGTTTATGTTGCAGGTCTATGGTGTCCATGTCTGTGCTCGGATATTACTCAGAGCAAATTGGTGTTATTGCGGGTTTTCTTGTGTTAATGCCGCCAATTTGTGAGCCAGGGCGTAATCTACCCACGGGATCTCTGCTGGCACCTAGATTACCAATAAGGTTCTTGCAGAGTGATATCAAAAAAGGCCTACTCAAAATAAAACTTTGTAGGCTACATGATTGTGTGAATTGACACCAGGGCGACTAATCTAATCGAGCATTTCGTCCGACGTTTTCCCAAGTGATTGTATATCATAGTGGCCTAAGAGGTCTGTAGGCTACGCACCTTGTCTATTGACATTGCTGATGTGAATGGAGACATTACATGTCGCGGGCGGGGGGATGTTTAGTCAGATTACTGCTGTGTGTGTGCGTGTAGGTAGGGGAGAGAGGGGGAGGTGGGGTCGGCCCGGGAGGGAGGGGTATGCAGGCGACCCAGGGGGTAGGTAGAGTTGCCGGACGGAGATGCTCGCGCACACACGCTGGAGAGAGAGAGTTGCAGAAACAAACACACTCGGCAGGCAGACTGAGAGGTGTGTTTGCAGAGAGAGCTCTTCGTTGTAGGACTATAAACAGCACATTTTCGGTGCAATTTACTCATTCTCACACATTCATATTCAGCAACCCAACGAGAAGGAATCAAGAAGTTTGTACAGAATTGTACTTCAGGTGCGTTTACGCGGCGCGGACCTGTTGGTTCTTTTTGGCCACAAACCCTTAAACTTTTGTAGAAACTCACGCAAACTTTTTTGGAAAGCCAATGCAAGTGGAGGAAATGTGAGGAAAGCAGGGTGATGTGACCCTGTGTAAACTCTAATGACCACCTCTCTCTCTCCCATACACACGTGAAACAGCAGCAGTGCGTCCATGTCCAGGCTCGAGCCGGCATGACTCTGTCCGGCGGTCCGTCGGATACTTGTCAGCTCGTTTCACGCGACCGCATGGAGCCGGAGCTGTGGATATAACTGAACTTCACTCATGCTTTCACGGTAATAGTAGCTGCAACACGTTGGAAAACAAGCAAAAGCCACCACGCACGCATTTGGAGAGAGGGAGCTACGATGCGGGGCACTTTAGGCGCTTTCATTCACTCCTGTGTGTTCCTCCT
The DNA here is from genome assembly GCA_020745685.1 of Tautogolabrus adspersus. Taxonomy (NCBI): domain Eukaryota; kingdom Metazoa; phylum Chordata; class Actinopteri; order Labriformes; family Labridae; genus Tautogolabrus; species Tautogolabrus adspersus. The sequence goes on along the minus strand of CM036549.1, from coordinate 11,724,651 downwards.
GGTCCGAGCAGACCAGTGGAGGTTAAAGGACTCCGGCAACTGCGAGCTTAACATGAAAGTAAGTCAGTAGAAAGTACAAATAAATGAGTCATTACACTGCTTTACTTGTAGCGGTACCTAGTTCTTAACCTTACTTCATAAATCTGCCACTTAGTTTATTTTGTACCAAATGTCAACAAATACCTCGACAGTGTCTTTTTTCCTCTTTCATGCTTCTTTACAAACTTTTATCCATCAGACTCGGAGCCTTTTTTGGCATTTAATGGTCTGAACTGTCTTAAAAATAATTTGTGAATAGTTATTGTTAAGGCATTAGGTAACTCTTTAATCCATTAAATGTGGAAACAAAGTCAATTAAAGTCGTTAACAGAACCAAAACCAACAGAGGTTCAGATAACAATCATGTCATTATGATTGTAATTATATTATAATGATATAACAGGCTGGTAGTTTTGAAGGATATTTGGACTGACCTTTTTCTGTGCATTGTATTTGTGTAACAGGTAGGTCAATATGCACGTCCATACAGGTGTGCTTTTGCAACAAAAAAAATCATAATTTCACGTTGTCCTCTGTTTTATTGCATTTTATAACTTAGTAGGGCTAATAATAACTTTATTTATATAGCACCTTTAAAAACACAGGTTTACAAAGGGCTTTGACATACAAGCAAAAGTAACGTTAGAACAAAGCTGAGAAACCCAAACCCAAAAGAACCAAAACAGCAACCCCTCTTTGTTGACAACCGTTCAGTGACTCATTGAACTTTTCAGATATGTTCTTTACACTCTCGAACAAAGAACTTTTGGCCTGATCCACAAGACACAGGAAGAAAAAACATTCAGCACGCTGTCTGACAATCACTGACATGTGTATTGTTGGTTTGGCACTTGGGTTCTAAGTGGCCTGTTAATAAGTCATTATCAGTCTGTTAGGAGGTCTGTCTAATAAACAGCCTCTCGTAGACAAGGGGGTGGATTTGCTGCTTGGTGCCAGACATGCCCAGTGTATATAATGAAATAATTAAGAACATGGCATTATGTTAATTTTATATGAAAAACCCCAGCTTTTTTTTGTGTGGCTGTATCTTGATTATGTCTTCTCTTATATGTCTTCGATCTGACTGGCTTCTACTGTTTTCTGAAATGTTACATCAAACTTTTAACATTGTTATAATCATTAATATTTACTTCATCTTAATGCTGCATTGTGAGGAATTTTACGTCAATGGAAGTCCACTGAAATTTGATCTAAAACTAAAGCCAATGTCTAAGCATTGAGAGAAGCTGTTTTCTACTTTAAAGAAGCCTTAATCTTTTAATCAGAAAACACAAACAGATCAATACATACTTTAAATATTCTCATGTTAATCTTCTTTCATCTTCTCCTCAGCAAACAGACCTTAACTCCTTCCTGTGGACTATCAAACGGGACCCTCCCTCCTATTTCTACGGTACAATCCATGTTCCCTACACGCGTGTTTGGGACTTCATCCCTGAAAACTCCAAGCAGGCCTTCCAGGAGAGCAACATCGTCTACTTTGAACTGGACCTGACGGACCCTTACACTATCTCAGCCCTGACCAGCTGCCAGCTGCTTCCTCAGGGCGAGAACCTGCAGGACGTCCTGCCCAGGGATATCTATCGGAGACTAAAAAGACACCTGGAATATGTCAAGCTCATGATGCCCTCGTGGATGACCCCAGATCAGAGAGGAAAAGGACTCTATGCGGACTACCTCTTCAATGCCATCGCTGGAAACTGGGAAAGGAAACGGCCCGTCTGGGTGATGCTCATGGTCAATTCGCTAACGGAGGCTGACATAAAGACACGAGGGGTGCCGGTGCTGGACTTGTACCTGGCCCAGGAGGCGGAAAGGATGAGGAAGAGGACGGGCGCTGTCGAGAAGGTGGAGGAACAGTGCCATCCGCTCAACGGGCTCAACTTCTCCCAAGTAAGTTTGAAAGTGTACTGAGTGAACTTAGTGAAGGTTAGTAGGATAGCAGCCTACTTTTGAACGGTGTGATCAGAGATTTTGCAGTCTTTGAGTAGCCTTTTAAAGATGAACAAAATACTGTGTATCATGGTTGTGCTGGAAAAAAACGAGAGGAGCTGCTTAAAGCTAACAAACACTCACAGGCCCTGATTTTACTCACACTTCAGCTGTGTGTGTAAGAGCTACAGGCTGTCCCTCTTACAAATCCTCTGGACCTGTGACGGACTTTGAATGCAAAAATGCCCTCTCAATGAGTGAATGATGTTTTCACACTTTCCTCTGGGACTTGTCCATAGTTCAGTCTGGCCACAGAAAACATAAACAAAGCTAGCATGGACAGTAAGGTGTGGAACATTTCAAACAAGTTGATCTAAAAGAAGCAATAGCATCTGGCAGCTGGGTTATTTTTTTGCATGTCTGTAGAGCTGTTTGTGTTTTTGATAGAATATCATCAGACATTGATGATCTTCCTGACTGAGTGCTTTGTTAAATGTAAAAACATGAACACAAATGCATACTAGGGGTGTAGCTCTAATTCTTTAATGGTGATGATTGTTTCTAGCTAGCGTGTCACAACGTTTTGTCCTATTTCTCTTTTTTTGAAATTTATTTTTGGGCTTTTGTCCTTATTTGGACAAAAGTGGATAAGAAATCAGGATCAAATCAACCATTGGCTTGGCAACATTCTGCTTCCAACACTTATTCTGTCTAAAGCATGCATCCATTTTTTGGCTTATAGGTATAAATGAGGGATAGTACGTGATGTAGCTGGTGTTGTTATTCCTCAACAGAGGCCTTTAGTTTTATCGTATTTCCTCTATTCCCAGGGCTTGTCCAAGTGGAGGAAGGTGTGCTGTTAGTAATCAGCTGTACAAACATTCAGCCGTGCTCCACCGTGCTCTTTGTTATTAAAGAAAAATGGATCCTAATGACTCAAATCTGAAATATCAGAAAAAAAAGGGACCTTGTTCCTCAAACCTGCACACTTAAGTCCCCCTGTCTGCCTGCCTGTCTGTCTGTCTGTGCCCCTCAGTGACCTTTTAGTATTACAAACATCTCTCAAAGGCAGCAGTCACTATGAAATCATGTTGCCTATTATTGAGGAATTTTCTGCTAATGCTGGTCAGGAGCTAAGGGGATTACACTTGACCATTTACCTTAACACCCAGAAGCTCAAAGTGTTGTTATTTTAAAGCAGGCCTCAGACTTTAAGTCTCGGAAGCCACCCAGCAGCACTTTTATTAGAATTCTCTTGAGCCACAGAAGAAGAAAGGGGGAAGTTTAAAAGGAACTGTTTTACTATTACAACATTGACGTGTTGATATACAGAGCGTATGAGTATGAAGAAAATATATCTCTGGCAGAGATGAGGTGATTGACTTCAGCTTTTCAGTTATGAAGTTATTGTTTCTCACTTCCTCATTCATCTTTTTTTTGGCAGATCAAACCTAAAAAAGTAATGTGTTTGTTTTAAATAAGTACAAGTGCTTCTGACGAGGCTGTTGTCACCAAGCTACACAAGCATTTGAAATATCGGAGTTACATCTTTGATTCTTAAATTCTTAAAAAAGAACAACCTACACTGCCTGGTCTATAGTGCATCCATGTGTGTCCATATTCACTTTTGCTAGTTAAACAGTGCATACACTGGGCACAAAGCAAGCTGCAGGGCAGCTAAGAAATTATATTTGGTCCAAACCAACATAATCAGTGTCATCTGTCATTCCATTAAAAGGCAGTCGCGCCTTCATGTGCATAGCTTAGTTCATTGCTATCTTTAAGTCAAAAGCCATGTGTGTGGTTTTGCCTCTAGTGGCATCAGACAGATCTTTTGGTTGGGCCAGGGCCTGGTCAGCCTGGAGCATTAGGTCTTGGCTGTAGCAGGAATTCAGCAAAGATCCCTGAGGTGAAGTAGGGAAGTGTGCGATCTTCAAGTAGAAGGTTTATAGTGGTGATATATCTAGGTTTATCTTCCTAAATGTTGCCAACAATAAAGCATAAGAAACTCAAAGTAGAAAACAAGGAACCAATTTAAGTTCTTGTGGTCCCAACAGCCCAACGTAGTTCAACAGTTTGAAAAGAATTGTACATCAGCTACCTCTAAGTTTATTCACATAGCCCCCGAAGCCATTGCATGGCCGCTTTAGCTGTAGAAGTACAAATCGCACCATATCAAATTTCGACACATCATACAATTGTTTTTGGCAGAAATTGGCTTATTGAATGACTGTGCTGTTTATATATGGCTACTTCTTGTTTTGAAAGACAGTGGGTGGCTGAAGCTGCATTTGTCAACAGGGCTATAAAGAAAGAAAACCTCCCATCATCACAGCTTTCATTGAATTAGGTCCACAAAACCTCCATAAAACTCAACAATGGCTTCTAGTGTCCTAGAAACCACCCTTACCCCGACACTGCACACAGCTTGGCACTCTGTAATTTCCACACTCAGTTTCATTCTAATCAACAGCAGCTTGATGGACGCCTTCACCCTGCTGGCTTGTGGCAGCCCGTTTGATATTTCTGTAAACATTTCTTTCACAGTTTAGCAGCGTAGTTGAAAAGGGCAATTCCATTTAAAGCCTTTTAGCTCAACTCAACTGTAAGACGTCGAGATAGAGTGTGATGAGTGAGATACACTCTTGGTGAAATAATACCGCCGCCTCAGCCCGCCATTGATGACTGAGAGTTCTGTTTAATCAGGCTACAGCTAGACAGCCATATTTATTTATAGTCCTTAATAGTCTCTGTAATGCTTTCACTGGCTATTTACATCTGGCATAAAACTGGACATCTAGGAAAGGGAAAGAAAAATAGAAGCTAAAACATTGCTTTTATTGAAGTTATACACATTTCCCAATGCCTTTATTTAAGGAGTGATATCCTACCTGCATGCTTGTTTGTAATTGTTAGGATGTTGACACCAATTTTCACCAGATTTCTGGCCAAAGTAGATGTAGACACAAACACTAATACTGCTAGCTGGATGTTTTGTGACACAGAAATTGAAAAGCAAAGTTGATAAGCATGAAGGGTAAATCAAAGCCATTGCGATGCAGGTCCAACTTCTCAATTCAAACTTTGAACTAACTTCAGCCTGACTTCTGTTGGAGGCCATGTGCAATCTGTGGTTATCAAACTATCTTCATCTTTATTTTGTTTTTGGAGAAAACTTGTGCAACTCTATATCAAATTAACTGCAGCGCAGACCTTTGCAGCTGTTGTGCTGCTTGAATGTTTTTCTCCTGGCTGAGTATCAGAATATGACTGATGATAGGGCTGTTTTCTCCTAACTCTAAGAACTGATGTGTTTTTTCCCCACACTTTGATAATTGCTACTCTTAATAACTACATAGCAAAAAAATAAACACATTAGCCCTCTACAGACTTTTCTATATGAATGTCGCAAAGGCTTAATGGAGAGAAGAAGTGATCCCACCTCTGTGCCGCCATTGGAGGTAGTAAGAGAGGCGTTACAGGGTAAGAGACGGGATCAGCTAAGCCAGATGGGAGAACATCGCTGTGAGTGTGTGTGTGCATGTCTGAGTGTGTGTATGTGGAGCTTCTGCTGTTTGTTTACATGTCTTGCTTTTGAAATGCCATGACGCAATGTGAAATCTCAGACCGGGAAACAAATATTACACAGATACAGAATCAATATGAAAGAACAAAGATGTAATGACAGTTAACACTGGGTGATAAATCAATTAAATCAATCAATCGTATTTTTTGAAAAACCAGGATTTTCAAAAATGTAAATCAAGATTTTATCTTTAACTTTCTCCGCCCCTCCCCTTGGGCTCCCATTGTATACCTCCTCCCCTCTCATTTACTTCCTGCAGAGTTGCCCCAGGTATGTCCCACACAGCCACAAGTATTCTGCTGAAGTTGCTCTGCCTCATCTGTACTTTTGCAGTACCCTAAAACTCCAAAGTGCACTTTTAAAGACAAGTTTACAGCCTGCACTTTAACCCCTAAAGAGAAATTCAGGATACTTATTTAAAGTTTAATAAAAGATCAGTTTCCCACAGCTGTGATTAAATGCTCAATATTTGTTAGAATAATTCATCTTAAAAAATAAGATGGCTCTTTTAAATCTCTTCTTACAAGTGATGGTTCCATATTTGAGTTTGCCTGCCACTTTAAATGAAGCCCATTGAGCTCATTATTTTCAAAGCACAATGAATAATACTTTCTTTACTCAGATCTCTAATCTGTCTAAGCATGACTGCTCTTATTCTAGCGCAGTGCCCCTCATCTTTTGAAGAGCGGGCTCAGCCTTGCCCATTACACTAAGTGAGCTTGTTGAGGACAACAATGGCCGCATGAAGGCCGGCTTTCACTGTCACCGTTGTTGGAAACCCGCGGGACATTCCACACCTCAGTGGAGCAGACCTGCTAATGAAAGTGTTGTTTCTTTCCTGCCATCACTGGGAGTAATGGTGCGTGGAGAGGTGATGAATGCAGGTCTCAGTGAACGTCTATGAGAACAGGGACAGAATGTTTGAAGCCCATTTTTTGGTTCATTCATGGCGAGGAGGGAGTGAGACAAGGAGAGCGGAGATGCAGACTGAGATCAGTAGAGGAGCCATTAAGGAAGGAAGGCGTGACTCCGACTCCATTAAAGGTATCATGACGTTACCTCTGTTTGACAACCTTGTGCCTTCAGATGTGGTGTTTTCGTTTTCACTTGAACTGACGGGGTTACAGGGCTCAGGATCTGCTGCGTTTCACAAGGCAAGGTCAGATGAAATCCAAACAAAAGAGACGTTTATAACCTGAAAGAAATACAGACGCTTTCTGTTTCAACAGAGCAGTTTGCTTCTGGTTGCATTTTTAATTCTCATGTCTTCCCTCTCTTCATTTCTATCTTTGCCCGAGGAGAAACACAAGATATGGAAAGGTATACTACTTACCAGAACCACACATAAATGCTGTGAAACAGAGCATGATCCAGACTCAATTTGAGAAAAATGCTCCTCTTTTATTTGGGCTGTAACGAGTATATCAAGCCCACATGCAACTTTTGCACCTCATATTTCCTTAATAATACTTCAATTTACATTTTTTTACCTTACACATAACATTTTGTTTAAATGGCTGAAACAGATCATTTTTGTTAAGATCATTTTCTCAAGGGGAGAGTTGTCTTTTATCAACACTGCAAAACAAAAGCAAAGTTCTGGGTTTGTGGTTTTTAACTTTAACATGAAATAAATCAACGTACAGTTTGTCCTTGAACCAGAAGAGTTGTGGGAAAATGCCTAGCACTATAAATCAGTTCTGAGAGGGCATAAGACAACAGATGGCTCACTCTGCACCAAATTTTAGTGGCAAGGATAGATGCTGTCACAAAGTGTGAGCATCTCAAAGCTCCCACACCCACAATGTTGTCCCGATGGTAATAACCACTAAGTGTGTTTGATTTGTTGATATTATGAGAAGTGAAGGTCCACATCCTGGACAGTACAATGACCGTCCTTATTTCCCAGCTCGGCATGGGCAGCGTCTTGGAAAAGCTGCCTCTGAGTTTGCCCACAGAGGAAAATCTGTTTCAGTCCCGCCAGTAATGAGATTAGAAGGCAAAATGAGAATAATGATGATAATAGCCATACGAGAGGGAGGGAGTCCTTGGCAAACCTATCTTTTGATGCTGGTTTTGATTCTTGGTGTCTTGATTTGGCTCAGAATTAATTTTTGCTTAATGCCTGATTCTTGACTTGCAAAATGTTCAGACTTTCACTCCCATAATGAAACATGGACTGTTCTTTGGCTTGGGCTTCCCATGCTCACTGCACCCAGCCAAGAAGCAACCCCCCCCCCCCCCCCCCCCCCCCCCCCCCAAGAAAACCAAAAATCTTTAATATTTTTAAACAATTTTTTTTCAAATGTGCAAAAAACAAGAAATAATCTTCAAATTAGCCAGATTGAAAAGGGTGTTAGTTTTATCAAAACTAAAACTAACACCCTTAGTTGAGTCTCCTAACACAGTGTCAGATTTATAATATATATACGTACAGTATATATATATATATAAAAAACATAATAACAGTCTCCTTATCTAATTCAAAGAATGACAGCAAATACATGCTTACTCCAAAATCCCCTTTTCCCTTGAAAATAACTGTCTGAAGGGTGAAGTAGTTCCAGCCACCGCTTCTACCCGGGGTATGTACGTGTTTGTGTGTCTAAGGAAAAAAGAGAGCAGATGCTGGCATGATGACAGTATAACACACTAATACACAGGCAGCAAATCTGATTAAATCTCATTTGTCAGACTGAAAAAAGCCCGTAACTCTCCGGTCTTAAATCACTGATCCTCCGAGCCGAAAGGCCTGAAGTTCTGAAATGTATACAGATGGATCGAAACAGCCAAACTAATGACAGCAGTAATGCATCTTAACCTGCTCTTTAATTTATTAAGCTCATCAAGGTATTCCAAGAGGGACTTTCAAACTCTGCCAGATGATGTCTTTGATTAAAGAATGTTTGGTTTTTATTTAGAGAAATGATGAAACGTGAACTGTTTAAATAGCCAATGGTGAAGTTATTCCAAGTAAATGTCCTCATATGAGATATTAACAGGAAGCAAGAAATTAATATTTAAAACGAAACACATGCACACAGATTAAAGAGAGATATGTTGCATATACAGTCTTTTTGTTAGATACATAAATCTGATATGTTGCTCACATTTGGCAACAAAGCGGCACATTTATTCTCACTAATCTGGGAGAAATGTTTCCGTATTAATTGTGCACAATGATTTATAATCTAATATACTATGGGTGGTTTCACATTAGGGACCCGGGCCCCGATCCGAGTACGCTTGACCCCAAAGTCCAGTTCATTTGATCAGTGTGAACACAAACGTGATGTACTCGGGTACCGTGCCCGACTCAGCTAGAAGAGGCTGTCTTGGGCGTGTTTCATGTGTTCATCCTCTGAGCTGCATCCTTGTATTTATCTAGTTTGTATTTGTACACATGATTGCTTGTATCTATTTATTATTGGTTTTGTCTGTGCATGCACAAAGGTTTCTATGAGCATTTGTGTGCAACCTTTCAAAAAACATGTTGGTGTATAAATGAGCACTTGTGTATGTATGTTTGTGTTTGTGTGTTTATACAGTTCTATACTTGAATTTCCAACGTGTCCTCACATCTTCCCTAAAGTCCCTGGGTTCATGTGGCACTGAGGTGCTTGATTTCCTCTCTGCTGTTGACCAAACAGTTCCATATTAGATGTCGGATGTTTCCTCAGACATTATCTGCCCATCTGTCTGGATACGTGACACCAGAGACAAAGATTCTGAGCTTCTCTTGTTTTCAAACCCCAACTTGTTCTGCCTCCAAAACCACCATTAAATTAAATAAAAGTCTTCAAACAATGCATGAAGAAAAGAAGCTCCTAAAAAAACCCAGGGGTAATCAGTGATCTTGCTTGCTATATTGTAAATGCTGTGTTGGTTATGGTTATAATTAGGGATTTATCGCCCAATATTAATAGTTAATTGTGATTAATTGCATCTAATCGCATGTTTTAAATTCTGTTATTTTGCATTTCAAAACAGTTTTTGATGTGCTTATTCACAGGAGCTGTGTTGTTGTTCTTTTCCATCCCTATGACTACAGGGAGACGCTGCGTTGGCTCACCTACAGTGCGTCTAAAAGGACAAAATAGCGTTAGCTCTGTTCCTGCATTAATTTGGACCTTACTTGCGTTCCGATTAGCGCTTTAACGCCGACAGCCCTACTTGTAGGATTTTGATCCAGACGATATTTGTTATATTTGAGCGCATTGTTTTTGTAAAATATGAATTATTCTTTAATTACGTAAGATTTTCCCATCTTTACATCTTTTTTCCTTTTTGAAATTGTTGAACCTTTGCGCTCAAAACTTTAATTTTTTTTTAGCTTGACCTTTGAGCAAATTCCTCTTTGCTGCTGTCATATCGAGGTAGATCGAGTAGATGAATTTGATTTTCCATTCGTGTGAAAATCCATCCATTTTCAGCGTTTTGTTTTTCCTAGTGCCTTTGATTGAAAGCGGATCGCATGCAGCTGGATGGTGCCAACTTTGTGCCAAGAAAGAGCTTAGATCCCTGAAAGTATATACAGTAATACACTCCAGAGGAGACCCTGACTTCTGGTGACTGCCGCAGGCTTTTCCTGGTTGTGTAACTCACGGCTTCTGCAGCTCAAAAGGGGATTTAATAGCTTGTCTCTGTGACTTAACACCAGGTCATGAAAACTCTTGCAGCCTGTGGAGAAACGAGACATGATCACTACTCTGCACCCCTGTGCTCACGTTTGACACCACTAAATAATGTGTAGGCCCTTTAACTTAATACTCATTGCCTTTATTTATCCGCACTTTGGAAATGATTTAAGAAATAGGCAAGACCATTAAATCCACAGGACTCATTTATTTATTCTGTTTTCTTTAAATGTCCCTTGTATTAAGATACTGTAGATTGATTCTGATAAGACAACATACTCGCAGTAATGATTCCAGTGGTTCTAAGGTAACACTGAAGTTGAACTTTACAATTAATAATACAATAACTCGATCCACACCAAAGATTAATGGCTAATAACTTAAATCAAACAAGTAAAAATAACTCTGAATGTAATTATAGTTGAAACAACATACATCTCTGCCACGTTTTTGTTTGAGCAGGCATTTTTCCATTCACTGTTCCAGCTTGTGATTGTGAAAGCCTGCAGAGGGCAAACAGCCCGTATAGAGAAACCTGGCAACACCATTTGTGATTCTGCCGTCTCGCTGTGTGCCTCCAACTTCATTTAAGTAAGAAAAGCTCAGCATCTACAAATGTACTTAACACTCACTAACAGCGGCCTTCCCATATTTAAAGCTAATGTAAGTTGTGCGTAAGAGCAATTAGAGTCATTACGATGCTAATTTGAATTTATTTGGCGCCCATCATTCCCTCTGTTGTTGTGTAAATTAGGATTTTTGCAATGAGACTCCTGGGTCATTGTCACTATACTGTGACTAATCAAATTAGCATGTGACTGATAGAAATTAAGGAATGCTATGTGCTCTTTTAGTGGTAAAAAGAACATGAATCCGTATATATTAAAGAAAAAATAGAACACTTTAAAGAAGAATGAAGACTAAGGGTGGTTTGGAAAAATGAAAGTTGATCAGTTTGAACCAGTTTGAGGTTTGAAGAAGAGTCTTGATACATCTTCACACTAAGATTTCAGCTTAACTTTCATCCAACACACTCAAAAAAATACCTCATATTAGGCTTCCATTGTTTGGACATGTCTCAACTCAAAGGGCTCAGTCTATGAGAGAGGTTTGATGTGAGATTGTGATTGTGTGTGTGTGTGTGTGTGTGTGTGTGTGTGTGTGTGGGGGGGGGGGGGGGGGGGGTGGTTCACCATCGCTTGATAACTAAATTGCTCAATATGATGCGCTATTTATTTTCTTCACTAAAAGCTGTTGGTACTTTGTTTAACAAAAGTCAGTTTTGGCACGTATTGTTGCTCCTTATTTACTTTTGTTACTAAGTTAAAATGGTAAATGGACTTTAGCTTGTATAGCCCAAGTCACACCTACCCATTCACACAGTGATGGCAGAGGTTGCAATGTGAAGTGACCATCAGAACTAATCACATTCATACACTGCGTCACTTCGTCCCATCATTGGGCCAACATTTATATTGAAGGAGAGGCGTCTCAGGAGAGTTATTATCACGCTTTGGGTAGTCTGTATAGGGCTAATGTTAATATCATGGAGAGTAAATGGTGGGGCAGAATTGTTTGGCAGCTGAGCCTGCATTGGGGGTAGAAACAGGGGCAAATTAATTGTGTTTGTACGTGAAGCTTGCACTGTTTGTCTCATCGTTACGCCTTTCATTTTTCTGCAATGCCATAATCCAATTTAAAATCCCACAATGCAACACCAATATTACTTAGTTGTAGGATTCAATGTATAAGTTCAGAGGCAGAGTGATGGCGGAGCTTCGATACGGTGTTGCGGCTAAAAGTTAATGTTAAAAGGGCTAGAGTTAACTTTAATTCCCATCTCCCCTAAATACAAATGGTCACCTGTGTTTTAATTTTACGTTCATATTTTCTGATTCTGATATGCTTAGGGACAATATGTAAAAATTAAAAAGGAAACCTATGAGGACTGGTTTCAGACTGGTTCAGTTTACCAGTAATGAATAGCTACACTGATAAGGAGTTACATGCTCATACATTAAGGATACTTTAGTATCTTTAGATTAAGTTCTCAATTGACCTGTCACAGTTTGAGAAAAACTCTTAAAAAATTATCATACCACTGGTATTTATGTACTTTCTCTGTACTGGCCAGAGCTGTGACTGTTCTGGAATAAATCAAACATCTCCACCCGCTAGTAGAAGTGAGCCAAACCTGGCTGGATTTCAGCCAAGCAATATGAGGCTAAAGCTGTCCACACGTTCCAACACAGAGGATTAATAGTTCCTGCATTCTCAATGAGTGTCACTGGGAAACCTGTGGAAAGATTTTTTGCAACTAGACAAGTTATTTGGGATTCATGTATATTTTATATTTAACTGCAAACACACTCAAATGTTTTGCCCGAACATAACCTTATGTTGATTTACAGTCTGCATGTACTTCCCTTTATAAACAAACAAAGGTTCTTTTATTAGTAGAGATATACGTTACATTCTGTACAAGAATGCTATTGTCAACTAATCCACAAAGAAGCTAAAACCATTTCATATAAAAGCCATCATAATGTTGTGTAACCTTAACAAATGCATTGTCAAAAAGACGCTGTTTGTACTGATGGTGATGAAATATATCCACACCTATTTAGAGCTGAATAACAGTTGAAAGGAGAAACTCCTCATAAATCCACTTGTGTCTTTCTGGCTCCTGTCCACATTTTTGGTGGCTTCTGTGGAATCTCACAGGTGAATACGACACTTTAGGGTTTTGTGTGACTGAGTTCTCCACAGGTGTTTGTCCAGACTTGGACTCAGACAGGCAAATATCTTGGCACTGCTTGATATTTTCACACATACTGGTAGTAAAAGGACTCACTTTAAACATCAACAGGAATTTCTTTTAGGTGGGGGAATTTTTGAACCAACATTGCAAAGTTGTTTACTTCATGTTATTGCTTGACTGTGTACTACTTTTATGTTAATGATCACTGTTTGAATATCAAAGGTTGACTAAGTCTTTGGTAGTTGCTGGTAAAATTGTGCACTTGGAAGCAGTTTGTTTAAAAAAAGTGATTTTAATGATACATATGCTTCTGTAGGTAATTGGCTGGTAGTAGCTCAGTCAGCTAGCAAAATTAGGGTTAGCCTTCCAGCTAGCCTGGTGAGTGTAGTCACTCAGTACATTAACATGCAGTTGGAAAATGTTGAGATATTGTGTAAGCCTGACTAAAACTGGACTACTAAAATGCATGTAACCATGTAAGTCCAACTGAAATCGGACTAACACACCTAAAAATGTGCAGTCGGCAATCGATTGACACTTACTTAGCATACCCCTCCATCAGACCCAAACTGGAATTGGCGCTCTGTGCTTGCTCCACAGTTCCTGTGCCACAGCACCTTGACCCAGAAGTCGAGCAGCATAAATGCGTAGCATAGCAGAGGTCACGTTGACGTCTGCCTTCGGATATCACCATAAGCTAGAGGGATAGTCTGATTTCATTTGTACCAAAAGTGAAGTGTGCAGTAAGAACCGGTCCAGTTTCTCTTCTGCCCTTTCTGTCAAAAGTACTTGAGCGCACAGTCTTCAAGCAAGTCTCAGAGTTTCTGTCTAAAAACAATCTGTTTGATCCAAATCAGTCAGGCTTTAAGTGGGGCCACTCTACTGAAACTGCACTACTCTCAGTAACAGAATCGCTAAAGGCGGCCAGGGCGGCAGGTCAGTCATCAGTTCTACTACTCATAGATCTGTCTGCTGCCTTTGACACAGTCAACCATCAAATCCTCCTTTCCACGCTCTCTGAGCTTGGCATCTCAGGATCCGCCCTTTGCTGGTTCGAGTCCTACCTCTCTGGGCGATCCTTTAGAGTGTCGTGGAAGGGAGAAGTGTCCAAAGCACACAGCTTATCCACAGGGGTACCTCAAGGGTCAGTGCTTGGTCCCCTCCTCTTCTCCATATACACAAGCTCACTTGGTTCGATAATCCGCTCTCATGGCTTTTCATACCACTGCTATGCTGATGATACCCAGCTCTTCTTGTCATTTCCACCAGGCGATGTCACAGTCTCAGCTAGAGTCTCGTCATGCCTCACCGATATCTCTAAATGGATGAATGAACGGCATCTTCAACTCAACCTTTCAAAGACTGAGCTCCTTGTCATCCCAGCCAGTCCCTCTATGCAGTCACAGATCAATATCCAACTTGGAACAACCAAACTCATGCCCACAAAGTCTGCCCGGAACCTGGGTGTCATGATTGATGACCAGCTAACCTTCAAGGTTCAAGTAGCCTCGATTGCCCGATCATGTCGTTTTGCCCTGTACAACATCAGGAAGATCAGACCTTACCTGTCAGAACATGCTACACAACTTGTGGTACAGGCTCTTGTGCTATCACGCATAGACTACTGCAACTCTCTACTGGCAGGTCTTCCTACATGCACAACCAAACCTCTGCAGATCATACAGAACGCAGCAGCACGACTGGTCTTCAACCTTCCAAAAAGAGCTCATGTCACTCCGCTGTTCATCTCCTTACACTGGCTCCCAGTCTCTGCTCGCATTAAATTTAAAACTCTGCTGCTCGCCTACAAAACAGCAACAAAAACGGCTCCTCCTTACTTTAACTCTCTATTTCAAGTCTACACTCCCTCCCGTCCACTACGCTCTGCCAATGAAAGGCGTTTGATCCAACCTTCACAACAGGGTCCAAAGACGAGGACTAGACTCTTCTCCTCTGTCGCACCCCCGGTGGTGGAATGAACTTCCAAACTCCATTCGATCTGCAGAGTCCCTCTGTACCTTTAAGAAAAAGCTAAAGACCCAGCTCTTTCAGGAATACCTACTAACTTAACTTAATGATGATGATCTCGATAGTATTGATGTAATGATGGTAATGATGATGGTTTTTGTTTTTGTTTGAAAACGACGATGTATAAGATGGTTTATATACTGATTAGAGTCTCAGAACGGCAGTTAATGTTGTGCCTTGCCTCTGGGCAATGCCTTTCAGCACCTGTGTGTCCAATCGGACTCAAAGCTGATCGTTCGTCCTTACTGACATTGTTCCTTTATTTTTCCTTGATCCTTGCTTGTGTTGTTCTTACTCTCTGATGTACGTCGCTTTGGATAAAAGCGTCTGCTAAGTGAATTGTAGAATTGTAGAATTGTAGAAGAACTAAACGTACAGAGCTGGGAAGTTGTCCATGATTATAACTGTTAATGACTTAACTATGCATGTTAATACTGAATGTGGCTAGCTTCTGATCCTATCCGTTGCATGTGGACCAGCTTATGACACCATTTGGAGTTACCAGTGTTTTGGTTTTCTAATGTGTTCAGCTGCTAAATATTGAGGGACTTATAGTAGTTGACTCAGAACCATTCCCAAGGTTTTTAAAGTATTTTTCTTTTTCTTAACGTTGTGAACAAGAACAGAAAGATTCCTTCCAAGAGTTTACCAATTTTGGCTACCCTGCAGATCAGCTGTTGATTGACAAGGTATTTTGATATGACATGGTCTATTTGCAGCTTTTATCCAGCATGTAAAACACAGCGAAAACACAGTGTGTTGCCAACTCTAACAATGTGTAGTTCTTAGATAAAATCCTTTTAGTGGAACAAATCTTGATTAATAGTTGTTGCTTCTTGGATGACTGACAGATATTGGTATGAACACATCTAGAAATGTGATGGTCTGCTGCTCATACTTGTTTTGCATCCGTTAAATAAATGGAGAGATGTTTTATAAACATGCATGTCTGTCCATCTCTCTGGCACAATTTGTGTGGTTTGTGTGTTTGTATCTATGAAGTTTTCGATGAAGCATGTAGCAAATAAGCAAAACATGTATCCATGTGTAGCACTACAGTAAAGGTGCTTGAATCAGTATTTGCAACAATTAAAACGATGACCACATCTGTGATGCATTCTTTCAGAACTGTCTCTCAAATTTAGGCTAAGATACAAGGGCAGGCAGACACTCAGACAAAAGAGAAAAACACAGATGTTTACAGACTGCACACACAATGTGCGTTTTGCTCTTCACTTGGCATTCCGCAAGGCCGTAGTGCACTGTGAATTGATGAACTGGGACACCAATATTATGTGGTTGCACTCAGAACAAAGGCGTAATGATGGTGTAACTTTGTTAGGACGCTGTTACTGAACTACAGCCTGTTAGCAACTTTTTTGTCTGTCTCTTTATCTGTATCTCACACTCACTCACTCACTCACTCACTCACTCACTCACTCACTCACTCACTCACTCACTCACTCACTCACTCACTCACTCACTCACTCACTCACTCACTCTTATTGTGTTTCTATGTTTTGATCCCTTAGCGTTGGATGCTATACTGGAAAAGCCACTATTCTAGCAGCCGGGATGTGCAAATGGCAAAGTCAGTCGGTCAGTAAGTTGGACCATCTCTTTGGTCCAGACTCCACCTTTAATAGGTAAAATATTTGTTTTTAGTGAAATGTCCACACAGCTGGGATGACCATAGAATTTTGAAGAGATATTCATAGTCGCCATAGGATGTAACCAAATAATTGAAGTGACCTTTGATCTTGTGCCACCTGAGAGGCAAACTGTTTTCTCCATAGTGAAATATCTCACATTTGGCAAAGAATTCATGGTCCACAGAGGATGATTCCCTCTGCCCTACTTAATGATCCCCAGCACTTCCTGTAGTATCACGACTGTTGACTCGTGTTTAAACAGTGAAATAGTGTGACAACCCTTCACTGCGTTCCTGTTTTGTGAAATTTGGTTGAGACATTTATGCTCCCTTCAGGTAGTGTTGTAGTTAAGACCACACTAACCGAGACCAAGCCATGGCTCCTAGACCAAGACAAGACCAAGACATTTAGGGAATGAGTCTGAGTCAAGACCAAGACCACAAATATCACTGAAAAATCATCATGCAGTGTGCAGGGGGCGTATCACTCACTTAGACCGTAACACCGGGAAGGTTGCGGCCGTAACCGGGGGATAAAAATCAAATTATGAATGAATTGAAGTTAATCGTTCTTTTTAGAAAGGGGCACATTTTCTTCTAATGACAGTAATGACGTGGATAAATAGCCCATCAGTGGTGGTCATGACTGGCCTTAATTTAAAACCCAGAGTCCTCCCAGTCTGAGACAAGACAGAGTAAAAATGCTTTTACTTCCTAGACGAGACCAAGACCTTCAAAATGACCAATTTCGAGTACTTCGACACTACCTTCAGGATCAACTATAAGGGCCTGAACTCTATGTTCAAGTGCCTTTTAGCAAAAGTTAGCGTGCTAGAACACTAAACTTAGATGGTGAACATCTCATTAACTATTTTCACATTTTAGTCACATTTAAATGATTTATCGGTTAATTCTTGCAGCCCTACTGTTATGAATTATTTAAAGTGTGTAAGAAAGCTTGTATGATCCTTCGAAGACTTTGCAGCTGAATCCCCAAATTTGTGATCCAATTTCAGATGCAAACCACTCTCTGTCCTGTTTCTCTTCCCACAGAACTTCTTCTGCTGGTCTAAAATTAGTGGGGATCTTTCTTTAGTATATCTTGAGTTGTTTGTGTAGCTTTGTCAGTTGTTATTTTGGTCATAATCTCTTATGCCAAACGAAAATGTGTGTATGATCTTAGTGAATGGAAAGAGACACTTTTCTGAAAACGTAACTCCCAACACATTTGGGATGCTCGGATGTATGGCATATTTTGTTGGTGTTTATAACGCTGTGGTTGTGAGGTCTTGCTTTTGGCGGACATCTGCAAAACAAGAAGGAAACCACCTCTCTCTTCCCTCCGTCTCACTCTCCCTCATTCTTTCATCTTTTCACCTATTTCTTTGATCCGTTTTTTTCTTCCCTTCAGATGTTGTTCTCTCTTCCTCCCATTGTTTATCTCATTCAATCCCTTTGTCTCCTTATTGGTCAGTCTTTCACCACAAGAAACAAACAAACATTTCTCAGATGGTTCGGATGTAATGTTCGTTTTTTTTTTCTCCGTGACATAGACTCATTCTGTATGCAAAGTGTTTTTGAGGGCTTGGACTGGCGATGGTGTTCAAGGTTGAGGTTAAGCATAATGTGCTTTGGGTCAGGGATTTGTTTCGAACCAAGGAATTAATGCAAAGTGAACAAAACTATTCACATGCATATTAATATGAACATGCTTGGCTATGTGCTGGTGTGTGTGTGAGTATGTAGCCTGTTCAGCCAGCAGTGCTTTTGTTTTGACTCTGAGCCAGTGGTTTAAGGAAAAGGAAGATATGCTCGTAAATAGCGCTGTGTGGGTTTTTTGATTCCTACTGTCCCTCTTTATCTGACTGTTGCAGAGTCAAAGTTAGAGATTTATTTCTGGCACTGCTGTCTGCCGTTCTCATTGTCCAGTGTTAAAAACATGTTGTCTGGACAAAATTATACCCATCATCCCATGCAGGAGGACATTTGCTGTCTTGAACTCCAAAGAGCAGACTTCTTTAAAGGAAGGAAATATATCCCTTCACATCAGGGCTTTGGGACTTCTTCTTCCTCAACCGCAGCTTGATCTGGGAAAAAAATGAATAAACATAAAATACATTCAGTTGATGTTAAGATTCTCACAATTCAAGACCTTCCAAAATGTCATTACTTGGGAAAACAAGTATCCTCTAAATGTCAGCTTTACTTTTAGATAAACAAAAAACTCAAGTTCTAGGAGATTTAATAAAATATAGCCAAGTAAAAAATATTATATCTGGATTTGGACTTCTCCAACAAATGATGAGGGTCATGGTAGGAAATCCAGTAAATGGTAAATGGACTTGCCCATGGACACTTTGACATGTAGATAGGAGGTGGGGATTGAACCTCCAACCCTTCTGTTGACAGACGGCTGACTCTACCATTGAGCCATAGCCAGAAGAGGTGGAGGGGTTAAACTGTGTAACCTCAGAAGCTGGTGTGTATTTGTGCTTTGTCCTGAACTCAGAAATGAAATAGAACCTTAAACTGGATCTCTATTTTGTGCCTGTAAGTGTGCGTGCTCTAAAGTTATGTGTAATGAACATGACTAATGTAATAACTATGCAGAACATTCTGAAAATGAATCTGACAGTAGTTGTGAATTTATTTTTGCACAACTGTTCGACATCTTGATTTTATTTATTCGTGTTTGCAAAACACCCCTTGTGAAAACTGGTACAGTCAGTGTGTATCCATAATAAGTGCTCACAGCTGTATTGGTTTGAATATTGACATGAAACAGCTCTGTAGTGTTGTTCTTGACTCCCGCTGTCCTGAAGAGTAACATTGTTCCTTCACTCAACAGACAAGTGGTAGAGATCGATGGCTGTTTTCCTTGTGGCTCGCTGTGTTTTCAAGGCCCTGGTGTTGTTTCGTAGAGGACTGATGGACTGAGTGGCTGTCTGGTTTGCTCTTTCGAGTTGTGTGTGTGCGTGTGTGTGTGTCTTTGTGCATGTGAGCTTGTAAGAAGATAAAGAGAGAAACAGACAGAAAGACAGACGTGAAAAAGTCTATGGACAGTAGATGTTTTTGGTTTAAACTCTTTACTCCCGTTTGTCAGAATGTGTTAATTAGATTTTGTTGTAAGGCTTACAGTAGCTAATTTACTTTTTTACGCCCTCTTTTTGAGTTGGAATCATTCTTTCTACTGACAAAACTTTAAACAGGGAGAAAAAGGAATATAGAATTTAAAAGTCTATTAATTACAACTTTATTCTCCAGAACAACCAACAATATATGATGACCAAAAACTTGGTCAAACTGTAGCTTCTTTCCAATCACTCTTTCATTTTCTGAAAAGATCCAAAGGTGACTTTTTACAATTTTTGGTTCTCTGGGATGTTCATTTACCAAGGATTTAACACATGAAAAACACGTTAAAGTATTTTCACTTTTAAGAAGCTTAAACCAACAGATGCTTGGCATTTTATGTGGACGATTCATGGATGATCAGAAACGCCATTAGAGGCAGAAGGCCAGTGTTGAGCTCACACCCCATATATGGAGGATGTTGTTCCTGAAAGGGAGGGCAACTGGGGTTCAAGTCTGACCCATGGTGCTCCTTTACCACATGTCATTCCCCTATTTCTCTACCCCATTTCCTACACTTTCCACTTAGAATAATCAACCAAACAGTTGATGAGTTGGTTGGTTAACTGTTTTAGAAAGAAAAAATATTATACACGTATTATTACTCAGTTTTTTTCTCTGTAATGAAGCATAATTAATTTGTTACAAATTGAATGAGGGTAGGTTACAACCACATGTTGGAAATGGAGTTGTGGTATGGAGTAAGCGTTGAGGCTTTCCTTTTTAACACTGTAACCAATGACATTATCATTGTCTGACCACCTTAAATATAACTACAATATGTAGACTAATATAAGAAACAATGCAAAGGTGACTTATTACAAACAGTCATCTAGGGATATCTTGAGCTGACAGCAGCCCTACTCTCTGCTGATGGATTGGCTTACCAATTACCAACCATTGCTTATATTATTTCAACCATTTTATCAAATGTTTTATCATGTCAGTGTGTCCGTAGTTGGGATGTTTATGTGTCTAAAGGTGTGATGTATTCATGTAAAGCTTGTTAAAGGTTTAGTGAAGAAGTAAACAGCGGCTTGGTTTGAGACGTTGACATTTCAATCGCCACAAACTCCCATACACGCACACGCATGCAGGCACAGTCCTTCAGCCATTCGGTTTGAGGCTGATTACCTGTGACAGCCTAAATATTTGGCTGCGTCCAGGCACCAAGGTAAATGCACCCCACAAGAATGTTTTCACAGGCAGGAGAGAGAGGGTAAGGGCGAGGGAGAGAGAGAGAGAGAGAGAGAGAGAGAGACAGAGAGAGAGAGAGAGAGAGAGAGAGAGAGAGAGAGAGAGAGAGAGAGAGAGAGAGAGAGAGAGAGAGAGAGAGAGAGAGAGAGAGAGAGATTGAATAAAGATTGAGAGAGGACACAGTCAGAAACTTAAAAATGATGTGACATGGCTTCATACACATGTGGTGTGTTATCAGAGTGATGGATTGAATGTCGAAGTCGCTAAGCACATTATTGCTTTAATCAAGTTCTTCTAAATAAACATGATATATGACATCATACTAAAATCTAAATTTGATTATATATAACACATTTCTTTTAAGTATACACATCCCCCTTTCTAGATAGAAATAGCCCTGAATGTCTGTATGTTTATAAAAAATTTATTAAATCCTCTAAATGCTTAATAATGGGGTAAAAGTAAAGGCTTTATTTTTTTGTTTAAACAGCCACATTTCTCTTTTTTTAAACAACAATCAATCAACTCACTGTAAACGTGCAGACATGGTGAAACAGAATATGCTTAGGTTTTAGCACAACACATGGACACTTTACACATACAGTGAAGTAAAAATAATTGTCTGATACCACGAGAAAGAATATATTGCATTTGGGGTTAAATTCCCCGTTAGATCTTTAGTTTTGTTAAGTCTTTTTTTCCTCATGTAACATGCAAACAATTCAATGGTTTAGGTTTCATTTTGACTCTCTTTTCTATTTTCGATTGAACCCTAACACATCCTGTCCAGAGTAAAGTCATTTTTTGATATTCATTAAAATAAAAATACATTTTCTGCATTGACCTAAACTGTCTGGCTCTGTTAAAAAATGGTGATAATGGTAATATCACATTTTTTAATGCACTTTTCACATGAAACAAATCCCAAAGTGCTACAGAATTAAGAAGACATTTCAACACTTAGTGATTAAACGGAATAGGTTCAATCAATTATGGTTGACAAAAAAATGTTCCTCGAAAAATAAGGCTGAAACATTATTATACAAAAACATAAGCGTAGAGATTTTTTTGCCAGCGTGGCTTGGCAGAGAAACCCTCATCTTGTTAACTTAACTTCTATTTCTCGTCTACATAGAAAATGTACTTCCCATTTTTCCTTTCATTTGTCTCATATTGGAAAATTAATAAAGCTTCAAAGGTGCGCTGTGAGCCCTGCGGAGGCTGCGGTAATCCATGATGATGAAGCATTTAAACACACACTCACGTGCACACATGCTCATATACATGTACATACAAACACACAGAGAACAGACCTAATCTTGTACAGGTGTATGCACATGCTCATGAATGCACACACACTCACACACACACACACACACACACACACACACACACACACACACACACACACACACACACACATGCATACATACACACAGAGACGCAGGGAGGAGGTCATGAGTGACCTGAGGAATGCTAGGGTCAATTCTTTAAAGACCTGGCTGATAGAGGGGATGTATAGGATCAAAGCAGAAAGGGAGAAAGGGAGAGAGAGATGGATGGAAGGATCGGAGGGAGGGAGGGAGGGTAATGTACAGGATCAAAGGGGAGAGGAAGGGATGACTGAGATGATGGGGGGGATGAATGGAGGAGTGAGAGCGGAGATTTAAGGGGGAGACAAGTGAAAGAAATGGGTTTGTGGGAGTTGGGAAGAGAAGAAAAAAGGGTAGACTGGAGGAAAAGAGAGAGAGAGAGAGAGAGAGAGAGAGACACACACTATAAAAACGATATAGATAATTCAAACTGACAGGTGTGTGTGTGTGTGTGTGTGCGCATGCTGTGTGTGTGTGTGTGTCTGTCTGAATGGTAAGTTTTCTGACAGAAAGTGAAAGCTCACTTGGGGAGTGGTGAAAGATTTATACTGTAAATGTGAAGGTGTGTGTGTGTGTGTGTGTGTGTGTGTGTGTGTGTGTGTGTGTGTATGTGAATGGGGAGCCCTAGTGAAATGAAGCTGTGTGTCACAAGTTTGAACGATGAACAAATAGATCAAATCTATCTTAAGAAACAACAACTACTTCAACAAAACTTTGTGTTGACTTTAATTTATCAACCACATGCAGACCTTACATTTAGCTAGGAGATTTTGGACCTCCTCAACAAATGACATTTCAAATATAATTTGTTCTTAATGTTTCAAGGTCAGAGCATTTGTTCAAGGACATGGATTCACATATAAGCTTGTTTCAAATCATGTTTCTTACCTTCAATTTAAAGTGTAATGTTCATTGTCTGAAGCAGTACAAGAATAAAAGTACAACCATAAAATCAGAATCAGCATCGTTTATTATTGACTTGGTGTTAAGGTGCAAAACAATTAGACTTAGAAGCCAAAAATAGTAAAAACAGGCTGCTGACAGGGAAGAATAGATACCATAAAACTTCAATTAAAAGCCCAGGCTTTTATTCACATCAGTCTATAAAATGACCCTGCCTTTATTTGGGACAGGCGTCAATACGAGACGGGCCTTTAATAATTTTCAAACACAACTCATGCATAGCAACTCAGCAAAGAGGGAAAGACTACTAAATTGTAAATTTAAACTAGAAAGAATAATTCAAAAATGAAGATGAAAAATCACTCACTTGGTCTTACTTTGTCTATACTGACCTGTTGCACCGTGGGGGAGAGAGGGAGACATCCATTATTATACTTTTGATTCACAAACTAATCAACACTTAATGCAAAGATGACCTTTAACAGAGAGCTGCATTTATTTATCAAAACATGCGGCAACTCCAGGCTAGTAAAAGGGATGGGGCCTTCAATTGGGATGGGCTTTTATTTGAAGTTTGCGGATACAAGAAGATAATAACATATATCGAAAAATACAAAGGACACAAAATACAATTTTTTTTTATTGACTAAAGTGTGTCCAAAACAGAGATTAATACAAACTGACTGTCAAGGAACAAAAGTTAAATCCCAGAATGGATAGCATATTTTTTTTCTCCGATCAAAACATATTAAAATTAGAGGTCTCCCCTTTTAGCACCATTTTATTAAAGGAACAATATTTGTGTTAATTGATTCAACAGCCTTGTTTAATTATAAATCTTGATGTTACTCTTCTGTCCTGCAGTTAAAACTGTGATGCATTATTATTAATGATGGATACATATCTGCTTTCACCTCTTGCCTCTTGTCCAGACATTGTCTTGCCCTTTTTGCCTCATCATTGTATAGGATCAAATGCAATCTCCTTTACTGAATCAATATAGGATGTACATTTTTCCATGTTTTTAATTACAACTCCCAATAAAGTTTTTTTTGGAAAGACATGAAATGAATAAACCCCAAAGAGATCATGAGACAAAGTATAGATTTATTAAATCATCATCAGACACAAATGACACAAGTGGTCTGTGGCTCAACATAATTGTTGCCCTGGATACAGGGAGTGCTTTAATGTAATCCAGGAAACATCAATGTACACACTGATCTAATCGCAATGCATCTTGGGTACGTTCACACCTTTAGCTAATAGTTAACATAATATAAACGTAAATATCAGGTGTAGCAGGGGCATCAGAAACACTGCACAGTCAAACCCGTCTGTGCTTCCGGGCTCCTGATAGGTCTTGTTTTAAGGCTGACTGCTCTGACTTACATTTCACTGATAAAATCTTGTCATAAGAGGTGCAGAATCACTTTTCTGTCTGTTTCAGTCGGCCTTCATTTCCGGCTGTGCTTTCCTCCTCTGAGATTTCACTGAAAACACGAGCCATTCCTATCCGTATTTCTAGCGCTCCCTTTCCCCCCATTGGTTCAATGTTTCTTTCACCGCTGATGTTTGGTAGATAATGTAGTTGTGTGTGTGTGTGTGTGTGTGTGTGTGTGTGTGTGTGTGTGTGTGTGTGAGAAGGATAGCGTTGTGTAACTCTGATAACATCAGGGAGTCTGAAGGAAACAGAAGAGCTGTTGGAAGTCTACATTTGTACTTGGGAGTTGGCCAGAGCTAAGTGAATTGGCTGCAAGTGCGGTGTGTGTGTAGGTGTGTGTGAGCGTCTTTTATAGCACACAGTTTGTGTAACTGCGTAATTTTGAAACGCTTGTTTCAAACCAGACGTGAATTGCTCTACTCACACAAAGCAGGGACAAAAGAAAAAAAAAAACGGGGAAAGGCAGAGACAGCATGCAGGCGCACACATGCTCGTCTTTAGTATCTTACCGAAACTGATTTGGAAATGAAGTTACCGAAACACTCTCTGACTCCAGTACCAGCACTTACAGTCAGGATAACATCACTGAGTCAAAGGCTTCACCACACACATTTAATCTTGGTGTTTCAAAGCTGCTGACATTGCAGCAGATTGTGACAGGACCTCACACGCAGTTTACGTTCATCATACATTTATATACAGACAAAGACTTGCTGACATGTTGCTGATGAGATTAAATACCTCTCGTTATCTGTACGTGTTTTTGGTGTATAAGACGGCAATGTTATGGTTGTTAAAAACGGAACTACCGTGTTGTTGGACTTTGTTTAACATGTCAGGCTATTGTGTCCTGCTATTAAAAGCAGTCTCTGTTCAGTAGGGCTGCCAGTGTTAAAATAGAAGTAGTTTAGTAGTGGCTGTGGCTCACTGGTAGAGTCGGCCGTCCCTCAACCTGAGGGTAGGGGGTTCGATTCCCAGCTCCTATAGCAACATATCTGATGTGTCCTTTGGTAAGACACTTAACCCCAAGTTGCTTCCGCTGCTTCGTCAGCGGCGTGTGAATGTGTATGAATGGATTAGTCAATACTGATGGAAAATGTACACAGCAGCCTCTGCCATCAGTGTGTGAATGGATGCGAATGGGTAGGTGTGACCTGCTGTAAAAGCAATTTGAGTAGCATCTACCCTGTACGAGCAAAAGTTTTCACTAAGGAAGCCTAAAAGTACTTTTATTATCTTTTGAGCCCGTTTAAAAGATGAGGGAATTTTGGACTTGAAAACCTGAAATGTTCCCATATGTTTTGCTGGCGGTGTATAGAGTTTTTCGTCCATGCTTGTTTTTTTTTTTTCA
Source organism: Tautogolabrus adspersus (assembly GCA_020745685.1). Classification (NCBI taxonomy): domain Eukaryota; kingdom Metazoa; phylum Chordata; class Actinopteri; order Labriformes; family Labridae; genus Tautogolabrus; species Tautogolabrus adspersus. Next base: position 11,698,596 of record CM036549.1, on the reverse strand, counting down.
TTTGCAACATGCCTTGCATCATGTAGTTTGGCTTTAAAGGCCCGGACACATCAAGCAGACGGCAAAGAACTAGTGGCGACGAAGGCCGACTGTGGCGTCGTCTCCCGTTGCCTCACGACGCCTTTGTCTTGGCCAAAAAATTGCACTTGAACACACTGCAAAGACTACAGCCGACCGCCAACCACCACATACGTTCTGCACATGCATGAGAGTATAACTCTTCATGCCAGCAGGCGATGGTAGTAAGTTGTTATGAAGCGAGAAGACCATTTTCACACCGCTGTCGGTCACCACTCGTTTTATAGGTAGCCTTCTAATCGAGAATAATGTCTAATAAAAAGTTGAAAATGGCACTGGCGTTGTCAGCCCTTGGTTATTTAGTGGAAAAAGAAAAGAAGAGGCGGAGACGACAAATAAGGAGAAACCGCACTAAATGGGTGAAAGCATGGATACTACAGCGGCAGACTCAAGGGACTTTCCCGAACCTGTGTCGAGAGCTGGAGATAAATGAAATCTCCCAACAGACAATCAGAATGATTCCTCTCACCAACCGCGGAAAAAGGCAGACGGGGGCCGACGGGTGGCGACGGCGCTAGACACACCGCAAAAAGTAAGGCGACGATCGCTCAACTCGTCCAACTCGGGAAGATGGCCGACGATCTCCTTGGTGTGTCAGGGCCTTAACTGCTCCCTATTGGCATTATGTTGAAATTCACCATAAGCGATGCGTCCGTCAAAACTGACATTACAGCATTTGTAGCCACACCGATTCTATAATCTATCTGCATCGATGCACGTACTATTGATTGGTATATCAATCAATTCCCTGTATTGTTGTAATCAACTTCATGAGCTTTTTTCATAATGATGTAAAGGGACAGTACAATGAATCACTATATGCTTCTGTAGTTGCATACATAAAGCAATCGCAGCCATCCCTCTTGTTAATTTTTATTCTGAACAGTCTAAGGATTTTTACAACAGCTGGAAAGTCATCCAGCATGTTATAATTGTCATTATCGTAACCTCTATTTTTAAGCCATTTTATCAAGCATTCTGACCACTTTTCTTGCAAATCCTAATCCAAGCCAACATTTCAGAGCGAGAACAGCGAGACTTTTTTCATCTGAGCTGCTGAACACTTCAAATCTCCACATGTGGGAATCTGCCTGTGATGATGTTTGCTCTGGATGCACACACCCACCCCACTCCATCCCAACAAGAGGGGACATTTCCATGACAAAGGACAATTATTGACTTTCATTGGCTCCGCTTGCTTTGATATCAGCGAGGGGTGTGTCTGTGTGACTGTGTTTGTGCTGGAGGGGGCGGGATGGAGGGCAGCCGTGGAGTAGAAGAAGAAACAGGGGGGACCTGATGAAAGGAGCTGAGTGGGAAAATGCACCCACTGACCCAGAGTGCACTAGCAGAAGTGGAGGATGATAGCGGCGAGAAATAAATCATTCATTAAGAGTTTCTTTCTTACACTCCTGTCTGTTTCTGTTTTCTGTATCCTTATTCACTTTCTTGCCTGTGTTTTCTTCCTGTCTATTCCTTTCCTTTCTCAAATCTACCACTTTTTATCTTGCTATGACTGATCCTCCCCCTCTCTCTTTTCTCCCCTCTCTCCCTCCCTCCCTTCACAGCCATAATTTAAGGGGCTGAAAGGCACGGCGAGCGGAGAAAGAGGAGAAGAGAACGCTGAAGAAAAGGGGAGACCCTGCAGATGAGGGCCTTCCTTCACGGACGTGGCACAGATGTGAGGGTGTTTTTTGTGAAATGAGTCAGGGAGGGGCGGCGATAGGCTAATTTGCGCGGCATAAAGACAGGCCTCTTTTCATATGCAGAGCGCCACTTTGATGCGCGGCCGATGAAAGCTGGAGGGAGCGCGGAGGAGAGGAGAAGAGAGAGGCTGACGGAGAGGTTCTTTGTCCCCTGACAAGAAGGCATCTGCTCCACGCTGCCCTCCTCTCCTCCTCTCCTCTGCTATCCCGAGGCTCCCACAATGGGCTGACCGAGAGAGAAAAGTGTCATCAGAGCACCTTAGAAAACAGGACATGTAAAAAAATAGGGGGTATGCATATCAACAACGAATTCATTTGACAAAGATCTGGCAATAAACATTTTTCCACAGCTGACAGAACACATCTATACTTTCACTGATTGTTCCCTTTCAGAAACAAACCATACAAATACTCCTTTATTGGAATCAACATCAATGGCTGACAGGGTGAAAGGTGTGTTTTTTGTTTGTTTGTGTGTGTATGGTTGAGAGATCAGAGAGAGTCCATGTGCTGAGGTGAGTGGCGGTTCCTGTGTGCGTCCTGCTGTGAGTAGACCGTAGGACCTCCAGTGTGTTTATCTGTATTTGTGTGCATGTATGCATATGTGTGTCCCTGCGGCTCTGATCACAGGCGGAAGGCTCACCAGGGCCCTGTCACTAAACACTGGCTGATTTCATGCTTGCACAATAGCTGAATCTCTGCAACAGAGCAGAGAGAGTTTAGCCAGGAAAAACTCAACCTGTCTCCTTTGCTTTAATCATTTCATTTCCTTTTAGGTTATGTCACTCAATAAGTTGTAATAAAAAGAAAAAAAAAGACAAAAGTACAAGTGATATTAATTTTTTAGGAAATGCTGACAGTGTGGCTTCAAGGAGTTTGCCATATTGTTGGCCCATCCTCATGTCCAGACTGAAACAACCCAGAAACTATAAGATGAATTGGCTTGACACAGTGGATTGTCAGTTGTGTCCCAGTTTAACACAGTAGCACCTAAAGCGCTCTGTTTTGCTGGAATGAGGCGTTGATATGTTGATGATATTGTTGATGTGGACCCCAAGATAATTATAAGAGTCCAATCTCCCCACTTCATCCCCCTGGATGATGACTGGGGCAATGGGCCTCCTCAAAGCAGGGGACCTCCTCCTGTAGCACTCTAGCAGGCTAACCTTTTCATGGCTTTCATTTATCCTGTGAAATATCTTCTATATTAAATAAAAAAAAAATAATTGGTAAAGATGCATGCACCTCAGAGGTTGAATCTTATTGACGATGGAGACACACTGAACCCCAAGGTTTCCAATTAAGCACAACAGTTGGTCAAGGTTTTTACAGCTCATGTCACTCTTGTACATCTCCCTACACTGGCCCCCAGTTAATGCTCGCATCAAATTTAAAACCCTGCTGCTCGCTTACAAAACAGGGGCTTTGGATAAAAGCATCTTCTCAATGAATTGTAGAATTTTCCTTTGAAATATCTCAACATCTGCTAAATTTATTTGAACAAGATGAGTTATCTAACTCATGGTCATCAGAGGATGGATCCTACTGACCTTGGTGTACAGATTTTTGTTCGAGGACATAAATGGGTTCCTATTGTAAGCAACATTTTTCACCCAAATACCAAATAAATCCAAAAAAACATTTTTTCCAACACTAAATTGTTAAACAGAGGGTAGCTGAAAGCTAGCTTGAGCTTCATTTAAAATATGTATGCTGAGTAAGAAACCATTGCTTATTCACATAAAATAATGTTAAGGTGTGTTTTTGCAAACACTCACATTGTGAAAATGAGGAAATTGTCATCAATTACACATTCCTAGTGGATATTAATGGTTTTGCAGATGATGTTTCCTTAATTTGGCGATCCCCTGACTTTTTGCCCAGCGCCCAAGTCCAATACAACCTCTGAAATTAAGTAAACCTTTAATGTCAAACGTCTCAATCAATTTATTAAAGTCTAAAAAATGCAATAACTTTCATTGAAATCCATCATTAAACCAATTATCCTCTGTATTCACTTCACTGACTTTTCCCTTTCTCAATCAGTGAAATGATGATGCTGCCAGAAGGTCTCTGGGTCTTTCCTCGTGATGAAAATAAATAGATGTCATTGTCTCATTCTAGGTGATCTTTGCCCTGAACCAGACGTTACTACAGCAGGAGTCTTTGCGGGCAGGAAGCCTACAAGTTCCATACACCACTGAGGACCTCATCCGGCACTACAACTGTGGAGATCTGAACTCCATCATCTTTAATCATGACACCTCCCAGGTCAGTTTGATCTTATCATATGTTATCTTATGTAACAGAGGTCTTTAACGACATTCACTGTATAGTTAATAAGCTAAGAGTCATCTTGACCCCTTGACCTTTGGGATTGTCCCAGTGACATGACCCTTCGACCTATTACCTTCAGCCCTAACCCTCTGACTGACCTTTCACCCCTTCCAATACTTCTATACCCTCTTCTCGAGAGGACTTCTCTTCTACCATTACCAACTCAGTGCTTGTGTTTTTCTTATTTTGACTCTGCTTGTCTTCATCTTTCCATCAACCTTAGCTTATGTTTCCCTCTATTATTGATTGTAGAGTTCCCTCTGCACATAAGACAGTCCAACATGACGTTTTTTTTTTAACTTCTTTTTCCACCTTCACCTTTAAAATTGTGGTTTTGCAAGAGGTGGAAAAACTTCTGTGAATCTTGTTCTAAAACTTCTTCTGAAATCTAAAGGAGATCCCTGGAAGACAAACACAAAATAAATATTGTCTCCCTCTTTTCTTTTTCACTTTGACGGTGTGACTTAAACATCACCCCTCAATCCCTTTACAGGTCCCTAACTTCAACAATGTGACACTGCCACCCAGTGAGCAGGTGACTGCCCAGGAAATAGACAGCTACTTCCGACAGGAACTCATCTACAAGAGGAATGAGAGGATGGGGAAGAGGGTGAAGGCGCTGCTGGAGGATCACCCTGAAAAGAGCTTCTTCTTCGCCTTTGGAGCAGGTAGGTGTTTCAAAAAAGACAAAATAATGACAAAAAAAAGCTGAATGTTTTTGATGTTTTGATTCTACTCAAAAGATGCCACTGTTCTGGGGCTAAAAATGCCTCACAAACTGATCAAAACTGACATTAGTGCGATAGCAGACGTCAACAAACTAGTGCTGGTGTTAACGTTGCTGACTGGACTTTTTACATGCTTACACATTCATACACACTCACCCACTATGTTGATGAGCAGAGGCGCCTGAATGGACAACTTCGTAAAATGAAATCATCATTGCAGAGGAATCCCGAGAAAAATTGCATGCTGATGACAGCCGTAACAGTGCGTTTTGCGTTTTCATGGGAACGAAGATTTCTCTGAGAAGTTCGGGTGTGTGGACAGGATTTTTATTAAACGGAGGAGGAAAACCTCAGTTTAAAAAAATATCTGCCTACCTTTGATCTTCTTGATTTGTCTCGGGCCATGCATTCGCTCAATAAGGTTTCTTTTATCCTGGCAACAACATGACTTTAATTCCTCACTTTGTTTGGACATCACTCCTGCAGAGTGAAATTAGTACTTAGTCCAAGCAGCTTAACTAAATCATGTAGAAGAGGAGAAAAACAAAGACAAGAAATCCAAGCTGATCAGACAAGAGGTGGAGCTCGCCAATTAGCTTCTGTTTCTAATCTGCAAAACATTTTTGCTTTATTTCTCAAAGGAAAAGCAGTAAATAATAGAGATCTCTATTAAAAAAGTAAATGTAATGACTCATTCAAAAGTGCCCTTCCTCCTTCAAATGTCTGTTGATTCTATATGTGGGGAGCGGGTGTTAATAAGCAGCCCTTCAACTTAGGGGCTCGGCTGAGTTAACTAGACTAGACTGAGCCACTGATCTACAGCTTTATCAGCTAAGAGGCCAAATAAAACAGAGCTGTGGTTGGTCTTTCTAAAGCAGAGGCTCAATAAATCCTTTTTTTTATCAGCTCAAGCCTAACCAGAAACAGACATTTGGCCTTCTTGATCCTTTCACATAGTTTTAAACATGTCAGCGTAATACTTTGAATTCTTCAATAACTATGCTGCAGCCTCATAAGAGGCACGCACCTGATAAGAGACTTGCCTTTAAATGGGGATGATAAAAAGAGCAGGTAATAGCAAAGATGATTTCACAAAGTTGTCTACTTAACTGAGCGTGTGTTTGTGTGTGTGTGTGTGTGTGTGTGTGTGTGTGTGTGTGTGTGTGTGTGTCTGTATTCATGTTTCCTAGCTGGATGATGTGTATCTAGGGGAGACAATCTTTGTTCAGTTGGAGTCATATTGGTTTTTCCATCCTGTGATTGTTTGATTGTTTGCATTGTTCTCACCTAATGAAGGTGAAAAGGTTACTTTGTAACTATTCACTCAGGTTATCTATCTAGTTTGGATAAAGTGAATTACTTATAGGGCTTTCACACTTGCAGAAAGCTCCTGAAAAATCCTGATATTTCCTGGAGGAGCTGTATATGTGTACACAAACAGCTGAATTTTTTAGCTCGGACTTCACCCAGAGTTTCTCCTGCCAGACACTTAGTAGTTTTTCAGCAGCAAGTCCGAGTAAGCTGACGTGAGAACGCAGCAGGATATTCTCCGGAGAAGTCACCTTGAGCCAGTGGGAGGGGGACAGACGTTTATATACTGTGACTGCTGCACGGTGCATAGAGTGTATTCATGCAACTGCTACGATCTCCGTGCACGTAATGAAACGGCTGCATTACGCTTTCTGTTTGTCAGGATGTTGTTCTCCTCTCTTTTGTTGATATTGTGATTCATTTAAACTACATGTAGCATTGATATAAAGGCAAATATTCTCATTATAGTGTCGAATAGTGGACCGCTACTTGCGCTTTGTTTTTTTTTAACGTTACGTCTTACCTCAGGAGACCCCCCGCCCCTCCTGCTGTCTCCCGCTGTGAGGTGCATATGTGAACAGCCAAGTCAGGAGAATGTCTGGAGCAGACCTCCTGAAATTATCTACATATTTTTAGGAGTGCATTATGTGAAAACAGCTTTAGTTCCATGTCATGCTAAACATTAAACCCTTTCCAAAAAGAAAAAGCACGATTAATCTTACATCAAAAATGTAAACACACTGCCTTTATATTACAATCAACACTTAAACTTGCCAATCAACTTATTGTTTCTGCTCAGATTTATTTTCCTGTGTTAAATCATTTCCACTCTAGACAAATACCATACTGTACATTTAGTCCTCATGGACTAAATAAAATCATCTTAATTTTCACACTTTAAATGAAAAATTAACTTTAGTGGATGAGTTGAAATAAGAAAATAAAGTGGAAGTACTAGCAAAGTTACCCAAAATAAAACTCATACAGAGAAAATGTCAACATAAATCACATCATTACATAAAAACAGGTCAATTAAAATCTACTTCAGCTATTTAAAAAGTATATTTACATGTTACAACGTTTTTTGTAAGCCTTCGAAATTAAAAAAAAGCACATAATGGACTTTTAAGTTAAGTGAATTTATGACCACGGAAACCATAAAAGCCCCCTTAAAGTTTATGATATTTTTATAGTGAGGGGTTCATACCCTTTGGAAAGAATCTGTGCGCCCAAAATTTGATTTAGTTCATTACAGGATATGTATGGAGCAGAGAGGCTCAAATTCTAGTGACAACAATTCACAGTCAGATTTTCCTTGTGATGACATCGTTAGAAATGTCCACATCCAAAGGTTCTCTGGTTATTCAGACGCAGGATGCAGTGAAAAATCGAAGCAGAAAAAGAGAGGCCTTCACAGTCTGTTGGTCTCCTAGCTGGCAGGAAACAGCTGAGGAAAAGCAGAGACACACAGGCACGCACGCACACACACACACACACACACACACACACACACACACACTGGAACACTAACAAGGAGTACATTTCACGGTGTGTCCCAGAGGAGGTGCCTTTACAAGGGCTTGGTCTTGAAAGGTGTGTGCCTCAATGTGTGTGTGCTTATGTGTGTGTGTGTCTGTGTCTGTGTGTCTGTGTGAGAGAGTGAGAGCGAGAGAAAGCTGGTGAGTGAAAGTGATATGGGCAATCAGCCCAGAAGCTCTAGTTGTAGACATATAGAGGGCAGGTTGGGTCGTAGAGTACAAGAAACGGGATGGGGCACATTAAGGTGCCTTCACATGTTCCCAGGCCAGAACACACACACACACACACACACACACACACACACACACACACAATATATACGTTCTCACATATACACACATTTAACCACATTCTTTCCAGCCCCCAAGCAATAGCTAAGACAGACCTGGGTAAAATGTGTCCTTAATTATCCCTGGAGGGGTCAGGACACACACGCACACACACACATACACACTCTCTCTCTCTCTCTCTCTCTCTCTCTCTACAATGGAGCCCATTATATCAGACGTACTCAACTTCAATGTTACAATCAGACATTAGAGCGTTCTTATCCGTTGCCATCTTTTGTCTCTCTGAATCCGTATTAAAGGATGTCTTGACAAATTCATCACGTAAATGTTGTCGAACCTGCAGTTGTGTTGGCTTTTTTTGTAGATAAACTAGTTTGCTGAACTATCGGTGTGACACACGGCACTGACCAGAAGCCGTGAAAGCAAACGGACCCCTTAATTGTAATGGTATGTCTTTCGAAAATTATGATTACTAAAAATTCTCCTTTTTCTGTCTCATTCTTTCGGATGTGGCCTGTTAGAAAGAGTGTTCCCTTGCCACTGTTACAGAGGGCTTGTCGATGGTGGATCAGTGTTGGGTCACTTTGAATATAGAACAGGTCTAAGCTGTACTCTTTATTATATTGTTTAAAGTATCATGAGATGATTTAGGGCTATATAAACCAAAATTGAATGGTTAATTGATTGATTCATCCAGATTTGACTCAATCTCTGATCCAGAGGAATAAGCCGTGTGCTTCTTGATAGAGTAATCACATGTTTAGCATATTTCCCATCCCCAGTAATGATCCTATTACCCTGCAGGGGTTGGCCCACAGATTCCTGACTGACCTATTTGGAAAATTGTTGAGGGTTTTCATTTTTACCTCTAATAAGCCTTATTGCCACAACAAGTTAACACAACTGTTTATACATGATGATATGTTTCTGCACAAACTGTGCTGTGGGTTACAGATTGTGCTCAGTCATAGGAAAGTGAAGATATGGGAGGAGTTGAGGATAAAAGTGTTCAGATATCTTGTTTATTTAGCGTTTAAGGGAAGCTTCATTCATTCATGTTTCTTTGTCAGGGTAGAAATGTATTTGTATCATGAGAAAAACACTGTAAACTTATACAATTCATTTAGCAGACGCTTGTATCCAAAGCGACGAGCATCAGAGAGTAAGTACAACACAAGCAAGGATCTAGAGAGGAGGAAACAACGTCAGTAAGTGCAAACAAACAACTCTCAGTCCGATCGGAGACAGAGGTGTTGACAGGAGGAGAAGAGTCTAGCTAGGGCCTTGTTGTGAAGGTTGGATCAGACGCCTTTCATTGGCAGAGCGTAGAGGGCGGGAGGGGATGTAGACCTGGATGAGAGATTAGGTAAGGAAGAGCCGTTTTTGTGGCTGTTTTGTAACGGAGCAGCAGAGTTTTAAATTTGATGCGAGCAGTAACTGGGAGCCAGTGGATTGAGATAAACAGCGGAGTGACATGTGCTCTTTTGGGTAGGATGAAGACCAGTCGCGTATCTGCATTTTGGATCATCTGCAGAGTTTTGATAGTGCATGTTGGAAGACCTGTCTGTAAGGAATTGCAACGGTCAATGTGTGATATCACAAGAGCCTGTACCAGGAGCTGTGTATAGCATGCTCTGACAGTCTGATCTTCCTGATGTTGTACAGGACAAATCGACATGACAGGGCGATCGAGACTTGAGCCTTAAATGTTAGATGGTCATCAATCATGACACCTTTGTTCTGGGCGGGCTTTGTGGGTATGAGTTTGGTTGTACCAAGGTGGAGATTGATCTGTGGTTGCCAGATTAAATATAAACAACAACAACAAACCTGAATCATCTTTTTAAGGTTTTTTTTCTTTTTGTTACTGATGCAGTAAAACTAAAGTCTTCCAGAAGAAAACAGTCTCCGTCTTTAGTTTCACAACTTAAAAATAACCCAACGAGCACAAATGATGATGCTGACTCTGCACTTTTGCTTTTGCAATAACTTCGTGTCTTTATAAAAAGTGGAACAGAAGTGCAGGAAAGTGGATAACTGGCTGCTTGTCTTTGTTATCTGTGTCTTTGGGGAGGAAATATTTAGTGAGTTTTTTGTGGTTTTGGAAATTGTTTATGCAGAAAGCATTAATGGTTGACAGTCACAGGCTGCCAAACCAGAGCGAAGGTTTTTCTAACCATAAATGATTTCTCATGTGTTTACGGCACGCTCACATACACACACTAACATTACAAGCACTCAATTTTGTCTTTGCTTTCAGTAAGTGTCTGCACTTATCTTGGCCATAATTTGGTTAAGCGTTGTATCTTGATTCTTTTTCATGGTATTTTTATTAATCCAAGAAGTTAGAGACATAAAAACAACAAATCCAGTTTCCTTTAGGTAAGTGAATCTAACTTTTTCACGACAAGAATATTTGAGAATATTTGCAGACATCTATCTGGGTTTTCAAGAAATATGGTACAGACAGAAATCAGTTCAGCATCTCCAAACACAGAAGGCGTAAACCTTGAAAACACATTTGAACAGGGCCCTCCAACACGTCAGGTTTTCAGTAGCTCGTCAAGAGGTTCACAGACTGTCTCCCGAAAAAATCTGACAACAATAAATGCACCTTAAAAGCCTTTTCCCACTTCAATTCAATCAAATACACTGATATCCCCTCCATTACAAAACAATAAGATAGGCGGATCAGCTGCTAAAAAAGAGGTGATGCTCCTGTGAAGTCTGTCGACGTCTTAACCTAACTAATCACAACCACGTAGCAGCAACCTCCTTTGACAAGCTGGGACATTTAAGCTGTGCAGTAGCTGTGCTAAAGTGAGGAGATCAGTACTATTAGCAAGTCTGGTCTGTTTATCCAGATTTACGATGTAAAATGGAGATGGCCATGCCAAAAAAAGGAGAAGAAGGAAACGTACTATTTCCACAGGCAGGGGGGAAGATGCAAGTGTGTGTGCCTTAACTGTGGGACAAGTGTTTCTTTCAGTTGTCAAAAAAACACTCATGTCCACGGTGACTTTGAAACATGACACAGAATGTAGATTTACATGGTTGTGATGTTCGTAGCTCTTAACCACTTTCCACTCTAGCTCTCAGATAAAAGAAGGTTGGAGACCTCTGCACTTGAAGGTGCTTTGTTTTTGGACTATTAGAGAGATTTTTCAATGGCTGTGCTTTTATTGAGTCAAGACTCACCAGAATGTATTTGAGAATGTTTTTTTTGTTTTTTTTAACATCCAAGCACTTATTGCAGAAACTTTTTTTCCTCCCAGAAATCTGGTCATGGTAGTGGTTGAATTGGCAAACGTCAAACAAACACAAGTGGTCACTGGTCAGCCGTTAGGAACACACACATCTTTTGCTCTCTTTTTCTGTGTACACTTTCTCTCTTTCTCGACCCTCTCCTGCACCATGACCTCAGTTTGGTTTTGTGTTGTTTGTCTAATACCTGGCGTCATTTACACAGAGCAGAGAGAGGATTCAGACATGAACCAAGAGCAAGATAAAAGACGAGGCGATGATAAAAGCTGCTTATAAAAGTGTCACATTTATGTAGCGCACACCCACGATGACCACCCAGTGGTTTGTTTGATTTTAGAATCAGACGCAGAATCACAATCAGCTTTATTGGCCAAGTGTGTGTACACAACAAGGATTTGGGCTCCAGTTTACAAGGCTCTCTATGTTCACAAATATACAATAAGGCAACGTGCAGTAATGAGGAGTGTAAAGGATGATGAGGGCAGGATACATATGCAAAATGTACTGGAGAAATACAAAACATGTACAGGTGCATAGTTTTTAAGAGTATATATAGTACATATTGAGAACAGGGTGAGTTAAGCAGCCATACAAATCATCAGAGTCTTTTAGATAGTCAACAGAATAAGAATAGCTTAATATTTAAAGTTCTTCATGTAGTCAGTTTTTTTTCTTCCTTGCTTTCAGCTTGTCTCCACAAAAAGTTGGGAATTTGGGATGCTTTCAGTGACCTGCTTATTTTATTTTGAAAACCTTTTCCCCCTATCTTTCTTTCTGCCTGAATTTTTTTTGTTGCACATTTAAAATGCCGTACATTACACTTCACTTGAAAGTCAGCAGGCCTGCAGCATTCTGGAAGAGTAACTTTGACAACAACTTCATATAAAATGCTCAAGTCGGGGCAGGTAACCAAGTGGTTAGTGTGGAGGCTGTGGTCCCCCAAGCAGGTGACTCGGGTTCGAATCCGACATGTGGCTCCTTTACTACATGTCATATCCCACTCTCTCTTCTCTCTCTCCCTGATTTATGACTCTATCCACAGTCCTATCTCTAAATAAAGGCCCAAAATGCCCCAAAATAAACCTTAAAAAATGGTCAAGCTGCATTCATTAGGGTAGAAATGTGAACATTTGTTTTCCAGTTTTTTTTATGCATAACTAAACTGCTGCCCTCTCTGACCCCGCTCTGAGTTAAGGGCACTGTCATGCCTCGCTATACTTAACTGTTCTGTAAGTAAATACCTCCTCAAAATTTGTCTTTCCCCCCATCTGTTTGTCTGAAATACCACGGCCATCACTCAGCGTAAATGATGATGTATGAAAGCACCATATGTTCAGACAGGCATATGGAAGCGGTTATTGCTGCGCTCCATAGGTACAGTAACCTAATCCATGTATACAACCTGAGCCCGTGTTCCCTTTATAATCTCTGCCATACACTGGTACTTTTGACGTTAATGAAATGATGTGTTTACATATCGCTCAAGGCTGAGGGCTCCGTTTCTGCAGGCTCTTACTAAATTTTGTCTTTTTTTCCCCCCTCGACTGAACTTGAACGCATTCATGTTTCAGCCTCAGCCCCCTAAGCTGCTCAGCACATCACGACTCCCTTCAAACTGCACTCCAAAACCACAAATTTAAATATTTGCGGTGGTGTAATTGCCAGTGTGGTTGACAGGCTCTAACGGTTACTGTACTTTGAAATGTTTGACTCTTTTCACAGACAATTAAGGTTTGCCTTTTGGATCTTGTGCTATTTAGGTTGGTAGCGCCACGTCGAAGTGAATACCCCTGGGTTAGTAAGGCTGTTTTAAATGGATGGTTTGGCCCGTGCACTGCGGCTCATGACAGAGGTTGACATGAACTCATAACTCACACAGAGCACCTTGACTTGTCAGTATGTGGCCAGCTCTTGGTATTGGAGTGGGGAATTAGTCACTTAATACACTGTACTTATCCAGACCAATGCAGCGTCGTAGAGTCAGTGTGTCACTTTGTGCCGACAGAGGCACATTTTTAATAGTAAAGAAGAAGATGACCTAATGACTGTTAAAGGAGGTACATTTCACCTTTGGCAAGTGATCTGCTCAAATAAGAACACGAGACAGAAGTTCAAACTAACACACCACATTGTCTTTTATACTGTTCATCTAAAGCCCTGTTCAGACTTCCATTTTAAGCTGCAATATTTACCCTCCTGTGATGTTTCTCCTTGAGTCTGAATGAGGTGTAATGGGGAAAGAAGTGATCTCCCCTCTTTACTGTCTTCCGAGGTAGTGACAGAGGCGTTACAGCTGCGAGGCAGTTTCAGTGGAGCCAACGGGGGAGCTCAGCACTGTGTGTGCGTGTTTGATTGTGTGTGTATGTGAAGCTCTTGTGCTTCCGCAACACCAAATCACAATCAATATGAATGTACGAAGACATGGTGACGGCTGAGCTTAGTTACGTCACTTTTGCAATAAGCAGTCTGAAAGGGGGTTAATGCAACTTCAGCAATTCCCTCAGCAAAAATGAGCTCTGTATGAGGAATTAAAAACACAACACTGCACCGGATGAATGAGCAGTAAGCAAAAACACTACCTGTTATAAATGAGTAAAAAAATAAAATGAACATACTTACATTCATACTTTTTGTGACTGTGTTAAAACGATGCTCACAATTGCAAATTTTGCCGAGTTCAAAATGATAAATCACAGATCAGAGCTGTTTGATCAAAAAAAACAACAGACTATGCAGCCACACTTTATTTTATTCCAGATTATGTTTGTTTAATATTCCAACAGATACCGCAAAGTTTCGAAAGAAACCAAAGATGCCAGGTTAGATTGTTGAGAAATAAAATGATGCATACGATAATGTATTCACCATTAAAACATTTAAGGGTTCCATTAGTGTGGAAATAATAAAGTTTCAATAAACTGTCGGAAAAATTGGAGGTAGAAAACTCATTATTTAGACGATCTGACATGCACAATGTTTTTTTTAAAGCTTATTTAACAAGCAGAGTAAGACCATTCAGGAGATTTAAATAGAGAATTCAAAGATGCCTTTTGTGTTAAATCTCTGCTATAACTACCCTTTAGTGGGTCATATTTTACACTTGCAGTTAAAGCTAACTAACTGGACATGCATCTGTATATTCTGCTCTAAATCCCCGGACCAATCTTTACACATACCTGACCCAAATCCCTTCACTGATTTTTTCCTTCTTCTTCACACTGAGCACTACATCATAACGGCTGCCATGTTTTTTTTGGGGACTGTTTTTCTTCCCCAGATGGTGTGAAAGTCAAAAACGCGGTGCTTTTTCACAGCACCTCACGCTCATAAACAGCCAGTTTACAACTGTTTGGGGCAGTCGCTGACATGAGTACACACATGTCATACAGCACCATTAAAAATCCAGGCCAGACCTACCACACACTTGGTATAGCGGGCAGGCCGGGGTGAAACGTCTGCCAAACCTGGATTAAGTCCCAGGTTTAGGATTTGAATGACACCTTTATACTGCAACTTTAAAAAAAAATGTCTACAGTTTGTAAGAAATATCCTTCAGATGAATATCTACTGGAATAAAGAATGTTTTTTTCTTTTTACTGTTACTCGGCTTACACCACACGTTTTGGATCAAATGTCCTTTTTAGATATTAAAATGTTACTCAATACCAAATAAACCAAAGTAAATCAGGACTCAGCATGTTCAGAATACTGTCACTCTTGCTTTCTGGAGTCTAAACTAAAATTAAACCCAGGGTTTGGCAGGTTTATTTGAAAGCTTTTTATACAACAGTTTGGTCCAACCAAGTAATTAGGAGTCATTCCATGAGTGATGTTACAGAGTACAAAAACACTGGGGCTTCAAGTGTAAAACCTTTAATAAACAAACAGCAGACGGTCTAATAATCTCTTTTTTCCTCTTGTGTAATATTTCCTAAATATCTCTTATTTCTTATAGACACAACAACCTCTAGAGGCCCTATGAATGAACCCTCCAGTCTTTTAGATGCATAGCTTAAAGCAGCAAGACATTATTGTAGCGCTGCAAGATCCTAAAGTGAGCTCAGCATGCAGGACGGTTGAACAAGGCTGCTGATTTGGTTTACAATGAAAACTACAAGTCATATTTTCTTCCCCAGGTCACATGAACATTGTTTTAATATTGTATCGGTCTCTTAATCTGCCTAAATAATAACCCACTGATGTTGATATGAGACAAGTTTATATCTGTAGTGGTCATTTGTGACAGTTTTGGAAGGCACTGACAAATAGTTTCTTAAAAAAGAATTGTATGAAAAGAGGATGCTGATGTGAATTACTATTTCTTTTTCTATGAAACAACTTTGCATTCTTGTGTTTCTTTCTCTTTCCCCCGATTTGTGTGACTTCGTATTAATCCTTGAAATTCAAATCCAATCCTAGTAAGGGGTGTTAAAGGATGTTTAAAAGATGGTAAATCATGACGACAGTATAGGTCTTTCCGTCTCTGCTGAACTTTGTCTTTGTCGTCTTCCTCCTGAGAAGTTTATTGTGAGCTTGCATATTTATTTCCTAAAAACAATCCAGATGAACATGAAAAACATTTGACATTTCAACAGAAGGATTTGAACATGTCAGGAGCATCTGCGATGCATCATGTGCTCCATCTCTTAAATGGGAGGATAAACGTGTCAGCCCCTCTCAATAACTAACCATTTGTTACGCCGCTGAGTGTATAGCACCTAAACATATACATTTTGTTGCACTCATCGGGTCAAAGGCCTCGGTCTCTGTACTTGAAAGACATATTTCATACAGTCCACACTTCTTTCCCAGTCATAGCAGTGCACGCCTGTCACAACAGCTTGTTGTGATTTATTGAAAGAGTTGAACTCCTCACCCCTGACCCCATTCAAACCCAGCAGTATTTCCTTCTGCACCTGGAACGAGCTCTGAACATGCCTGCCCAGAGGCGAAAACTTTAATATGGAGCAGAAATACCTCACTGTTCTATGAAAGGGAAAGGGGAAGGAAAATTACATATGTAGCTATTGATGATAGTGAGCGGGAATTGTTATGAAGGATCTGTCCCTTTTCATTTTAAGGTGAAAAAAAAACATAAAGGGGAGCAACACACTGCCCAGAGGGGATGAAGATATGAAGAGACAGAAGGGAAACAGGACTTGTGTGATTTGTGGCTTCCACTCTCTCTCTCTCTGCGGAGGTTTGTAATACTTGCTTGTTTGGCTGGAGTGGGGCCAGTATGAGCTTGTGTTGCTTGTAAACCATCATACGAGTTATTCGAGGATTCTACAACAAATCACCAGTTTGAGTTCTCACATTTCCTGGCTTAATTCTCCACTTAAATTGTATTTTTTTAAACTATGTGTTAAATTCTTGTCAATTTTTTCCTCCAGAAATAAGGCAAAAATGACATTCTTGTGGATGGCTTTAAACAAGTTTATATCTGTAAGAATCCTGAAATTAATCATACAGGCACAATTAATTTAGTGTTCATTCATGTTCTGTGATTTCTTCATATCTAAAATCTACTAAGCATATTAAATATGAAAGCTTTGTGAAGGTTTTTGTTGCAAGTATTTACAGTTCCTGATTTAGCAGCTACTAAAGCCTTCAGGGCCCACTTTTTGTTAAAGGTTTTTTATAGAAAAGAACTGTTCAAATCTGCAAATCAACTTTTTTTTTTGCTTTGCAGGATGAGAGAAATCTGCATACTTATGTCACTGTCAGGTTCTACAAAAATAAGGAACTGGACCCAAACTGCAGAAAACAAAAACTTAAACATTTATTAAAACATAAAGGCAAAATAAAGCTTACTTTTCAAACATCCAACAAAAGTCCAGAAAGAGAAACATAAAGAGCCATGAGATAACACTGGGGGAGACAAGAGACGTATCACAGGAGCAGTTAGACAAATGAACTGACAACAAGAGGCAAGGTACACGTACACTGAGGTAATCAGACAGAGGTGAGACTGAGGACACAGGTGAAGACAATCAGGGCAATCAAAACGGAGGGAAACCAGACAAAGGGAGGAAGTAAGACAAGAAACACTGGGGGCAAGAACTACAAAATAAAACAGGAAACACTAAAGACACACAGAGGACTCAAGAATGTAACAGGAACAGTACTAGGGCATAGAGAAACACAAGGATAAGAAATTACAAAATAAAACAGGAAACACTAAAGACTAAACTAGGAAATAAAGCAATAAAAATACACACAAGAAGGGAGACAAGCAAGACGAAGGAAGAAAGAGACTAAATAAAACAGGAAATGATATCCAAACACTGAAATAAACAAAATACAAAACTAAATCAAAAACTCATGACAGTCGTGATATTTCAGAGAAAAAAAACACCTGATTCAGACTTTTACAAATTACCTGATTTTCAAATATATGTGCTCAACATGGGACTTCACATTGTATAATTTGTCAACAGTGGAGGCCAAAATGAACACTTAATGAAAGATCCTAACAGGTGCTTTATATTTAATATTACATGTTTGATTTGAACATCTGTTTAGTGAATTATTCTATGTAGATAAATCTTTTAACGTTTTCACAACTCAAAGTGTACCTCATCTGCTGTGTCACATCAGCAATAAAACACTGAACAAACAAACATTGAAAAATGTGTTAATGATCAACCATATTGTAAATGTATTTTAAATTATTAAAACTATTAATTTAGTTTAATTGCATTTTTGTCCATTCTGAATTGAACCCTCTGCTGGAGGCGGATAATCCAGATGTGTTTTAAATCAAAGTTATCCTGATCCTTCTCCAAAGTAATAAATTACATAAACTGAAGTTTTATCCAGATAAAGATTGGATTATCTGATCTCATCCGATACAATAAACTTTTTTTGTTGTTGTTTTGAACAACTGGATTTAAAGATCTGAACCGATCAGATAAGTTTTGGACCTCTCGGTCCAGGATTCAAAACTCAAAAAGGCCTCTTTTTTTATTATCTCTGCCATGTTGAAATTGCTGCAGTTAGTTTTCTATCTTCTGTTTTACATCTCTAGAGGTCCGGGGCAAATTAAAGATGTAATCATGAAAACAGAATAGTCTGTTTTTGTTGAGTTTTTTTTCAGATGATTTAAAGTTGGTGCAGATGTCCAACTTGGCCATGTTTTTGCTTTTACGCTGAGATATTACGCAGAGAGGCCGAAGACTCTCTGATCTACTAAGTCCAACTTTTTATCTCTTTATATATACTAATTAGTGAGGGATATAGATACAATTGGGGAGGAACATGTGTTTGGTAATTGAAAGAGATAGACAAAGTGGGTAACAAAATCCTCCCTCACATCGACAGGGAATGAGATAGGACAGACAAATAAAACAGTGCTTGTGTGGATGTGTGTTTCCTGGGGGTCTGCTCTTAGTTAAAACCTATAGGCCTTAATCACAGATGATACGCAGGCTTCATTTGACATCTACAAGATTTCCTGCAGATTACTCAAACTATATAGTCACAAAATTGCACCCTGAGCCACATGTTTCAAATAGAAGCTCCGTGAGACAAAAAAAAAAACATCTGAGAAACTACAAAGTGGAATTTTGATTTAAAAAATGCAAGCAGGCATCCGATTCCCCTCGGTGTCCTTTTCTGGACAGAGAAAGGCTGGGCCGAGAGTCGCAGCAGGACGCGAGGAGGAGAGTGTTTATAGAGGAAACCGTATGCAAACTGCAGGAATATATTTGGCAGGTCGGAACAAGCAAAGCACACATTGGTAACCCAGCCCCCCTCAAAAAACACTGTTATAGCTTGAGAACTTGTCCAGGTTGACTGAGTCAGATGATTGTGATCAAACCACTAGTGCACGGCATCTGAAATTGAATCTACAGTGTGGCATTTGGAAGAAACCAAACTGGAAGCTCACTTGACATCACTTTTTTTCTTTTAACGATTTGAACTTATTGGTTCTTTTTTTAAGAAAATGTTTTTTTATGATGAAAATCAAGTCCTTACTAGCAAAATCCCAATCCTTCAGCTCTGATATATGGTCTCTGAAACATAAATATTTGGCCAAGGTGCAAACATTCATATACCAGAATAAAACCATCTTTAACTGGCCTATGATTCAGTTTATTCATGTGGAAATTTGAAAATGAATATTGTCAGCATGGATTGGATTCAAACACGAGCACATTGTAAGGTGGGGGGGATTTATTGTAAAATGTTCAATGGTGAAAATGTGAGACGGACTGTGGATGTTTTTAGGACTTTTTCGGCCGAGGACAACAGCAACAGAACAAACATGGCCGACAAAGTTTTCATGTTAGGTTAGAAAGAAGACATTGCCTTTACCTGAAACTTCAGCCTCAGCAAATCATTATTCCTTTTCAGCTCCTATCCCAATCTAGATCTGCTGATATGAGATGTCTTATACATATGTATTACAGCTACACAGACCTTCAAGGAAGAATTACCCATAGATGGTAGACAGATTTAAAATATATCAACAAAATTACAAAGATGATTGAATTCATGAGAAAACGTACTAACACACATGCTAGCAGTGCTCAAGTTTACTTTTACCAGAGTGTGCATACTTTGATCACTCTTTTATTTGACTACAGGGAATAAGTTGGTGTGTGTGTGAGTGTGTTCAAGTGCCATCATTATTTGGCAGACAGCAGACAACTTAGAAGTGCACAGCGAGCGAGTTTAGAGACTATTGCAGCCTGACAGACGTAATCCAAAACATGGCTCCGATGTGCCGTGTGGCACCACAGAGTTTGAGTGAGGGTTTATTTAAAAAACAGCCTCACACCACAGGCCTCTTATGTGCTCTGTTTCTCATTTATTCTCTACAATCTATTCAAACACGCTCAGCACGATCTCAAGAAAACTTGTGCACACAATTTAGCCAATTTTAATCTCATGATAAACACAACGCAGCATAAGTCATATAAAAGAAAGGGACGAGAGCCAGAGAGAGTAATTAAAGAGCTGTCTTGTTTGATAATCCATCTTTTCAATCCGTTCAAGTGGATTTAAAGCTGCTGCAAATACTAACTTTAGCAAAAAAAACGCTTTCTTCGTGAGCTAAACAAACCACCTTTTCCATCATCCCTGTCACTTTCCCACAAATTCTATCTATAATAAATGTTACTTAGCTGCTCGTTAACAGATCATCCATCTTTAACATTTGTCTGGAGCAGTTACTTTAGTCCTAGGAGTCTTCAGATGTGTCTTTTAAGGGAAAATAAATGAGCTTATCTTGATATGTGAAAGTTACAGACAAGGCATTTCCTGTTGTACAGGGACAGCTGCTGTCTGTTTAAAGTTTATGATGTAGGATAAATACATTTTTGCTCACATCTCTTAAAATATGAGTAATTCCCTGACAGTTTCCCTGTTTCAGCTTTGTCTGAAGAGATTCAAAACTAAAAATGGATGGGAAACCTGCAAGCCAAACAGAGATATCACTTCATGCAGCCCGACTATTCCCCTGTCTTGCACAGCAGACTTTACATGGGCACCGCGTCAACATACTTGTACATGGTCTCAATGGAGACGTGATTTAGAAGTGAACTGAAGACCCTACAGGATGCTCTTATCCTCAGCTATCATAGTCTAGCATCTGACGACTTAACATTCCTGTGTTGTTTTGCATGCCAGTCCTTTTTTGTCTATTCCTGTTTTTTTCTCTCTCCTCTGTGTTAAATTCAGCAGCAGTCATCAGTGTTCTCTGCTCTTTAGTTTCTGCTTCTGTCTGTGTTGAATCGTCTTATCCCTCCACCTCTACTGCTTGCAGCGTCCCATGTCTGATTGTAAAATAATGATTGGTATCAATTTTATAATCAAGGAATGAACTGTTGAATTCAGCCTGTTCTGAAACATCTCACTATGGACAGAGATAAACCGAAATGTTTTCGTGTTTTAGGTGTTAGCATTCTTTGGCCTGCCGTCAGAAAAAGGCTTGTTTCATGGATCAGAGGTGTGCTTGCACCTTCAGGGGCTGTTTTGTGCCTTTCAAATTCACACAGCCATAGTACAGCTGTCTTTTGTCACAGCTGTCTCACATCACTGGTATCCTACGTACAAAACATAACCTGGAGAATTTCAGAAGAAAAGCTCTCTGATTCTTACGATAAGTTGACAAGAATAGCTTCACGACTGATAGAGCAAGAATGCCAATATCTGCATTAGCATGTCAAAACCACATCTCGTCTTATTTTAAGTCACTACATGGATTTCATGAACAACGGTCAATTGTGATCAAATGGCTGTTTAGTATCAGGAAGGTAGATACACATTATTGTTTGTTCAAGGCTTTAATAGGCCATGTACAACACAAAAAATGGGGCAGCAGTAGCTCAGTCCGTAGGAACTTGGGTTGGGAACCGGAGGGTCACCGGTCCAAGTCCCGATGCGGACCGTAACACGAATGTTGGTCTGGTAGCTGGAGAGGTGCCAGGGCACTTCCTGAGCACTGCCGCGGTGCCCTTCAGCAAGGCTCAGAACCCCCAACCACCCTGGTGCGCTCCCTGCGTAGCAGCCCCACTCTTGACATCTCTCCACCAATGCATGTCCACAGGTCCTGTTTGTGCATGTGTGTGATTCAGGCTTATGTGTGTGAGAAGCATGTCTCTAAATAACAGAGTGTAAACCAGAATTTCCCCTCGGGGATTTAATCAAAATGTGTTTCACAAAGCATCAATTAAACTCTCAGTATGTTAAATAAAGATGCTTTCTAAAGTGACCATCAGAAGCAACTAAACCCATTCATACACAATTATACGCCACAGATAAAGCTGGGTTTCAGTGTATTTCCCAAGGACAACTCAGACATGCGGCTGCAGAAGCTGGGGATCGAACCCCGACCTTCCAGTTAAGAGACAACTGACTCTACCAACTGAGCCCCTTTATTTACCTGATATGCCTACAAAATACAAGGGATTTGACTCTGATAGACTGTGCTTTCTGTACAAACAACAAACATTAAACAATCAAACAAAAAATACAACTCATCCACCACCCCATTTCCCTAAAATCACAAGGTAAAAAAAATCATAAATATAGTATGCTCAACTTGATGTAATGGAAATGATGTCCATCTAACCACAAATGACTAAAGGAGGATGAAGTCAAGACTGAAAAACTTTATTACAGGGCTACCACTTGTAATTATTGTCAGCTAGCTTGACAACATTAATCGTATTTTTTGCTGTCTGAAGAGTTTTGCCAACAGTGTCCTGTTCTTTTCAAACAAACTGCTTTTGACTGATGAAAGATGAGATTTTAATTCACTACAGGGAGGATTTCAGAGTCGATCAAAGGCGAAAAAACAGGATGATTTAAAGAGGCAGAAGAAGAAGTGCTATGTTAGCATAGCCTGTATTTCCAGACACTTGATATGTGCGTTTATATAGAGCTGGCATTGTTTCACGAAAAACACCAGGATGACTGTGATGTCTATGCCCGTGGATAACCAATAATTTTCCTGTTATTTGCCTTTGACATGTATGTCACTTTTATTGATGGCTGCTTCTCCTTGACTTGAGGTTTTTTTGTCTGTTAGCAGCTCTGTGATTTTCCAATAACATCTTTGGCTGGTTAGAACTTCCGATGTCCTAGAAATGTCAAAACCTAGAATTCCATCTATCGTGCAGCATTGACATTGAATGAATATCTTTACTTATTCTTTCTTTTTCCATTAATTTATACAGATTAACAATCAATCGATCAATCATTATTTGTATAGCGCCAATTCACAACAATATTAATGTTTTGTAAACCACTGTAGTGTCAAATATCTACACTAGAACAGAAAGCCCCCTGAAATTGGCTTATTGCAAAGTATATTCTAGCCAAAAGCTTGGGACTTTGTGTCATTGGTAATAAACGTTATTTTCAGGAACTTAAACACTTCATTCTGTCGTCTGAAAAAGCAGCAGACACCTCATTGTCATCCTCTTAAACAAAAGGCTTCATTCAGTACTTAGCAGCAGGGATTATGGGCTGCACAGGGTTCAGCTGACTCACAGGGAACATGTGGACATAAACAGCTAGCTACAAGGCTATATGGGGCGGAATGGCCTGAGTGCTGCCTGTAGCGTTTGTTTATCCAACATGCTGTAATGTTATGAGAACTGCTGCTCGAGCCCTGGTTACAAGTTGTAATGTAAATATTAATGTGTATGGAAAAGGAACGCTATTTAAGGCTTACCATATGTTGTAATAATTTGAGCCACTGATTGTGGAGACTAGATGTCTTTTTAAGGATGAATAATGCCGTGGCATTTATGTGATGTTAGCCTAACTGCCTACAGGTGTGCAGAAAGGTCTCATATTAGTTTAATACCGGTTTTTTTTCAAAAAGATACATGCTTTAATTAAAAGAAATTCAATTTACAACTAATTTAACTGGTCTTTTACAAAAGCTTAACATGTTCCTGTGGAAACAATGATTCAAAAATCAATGTTCCTCTGGAGGATTTCAGGCAGTACTGTGATGCTGCAGCATCCTATAATGACTACATTTAAAATAATTTGTCAATCAATCAATTTCATTTGAATAATTCCAAATCAACACCAAAGTTATCTCACAATACTTAACATATAGAGCAGGTCTTGACTGCATTCGTTGTACTAATATTTAAGAGAGACACAGTTTTATCCACTGAGATCGAGCACTTGGGTAATTTATAGAAAAATTAAAAACAAACAGTGACAGCTTCATTTGATGCGCGGTGAGATATTGAGGTGGGCTCTCTCTCCCACAGTCCAAAGATATGCCTGTTAGGATAAATAGTGACTCTTAAGTTGTCCGCTGTGTGTACGTATGTAAGTGTGACTGGCTTGTTCATCTCTATAGCCCTTTTCACACATGCACTCCTGACAATTCCTGGAACATTTCAGGACAGCCTGCTCCTGAAATCTTCCTGAGTTGCTCTTTCACACATGACCCTCACAGTTTTTCCCTGTTCGACATGAGGAGCGGGGGGATCTCAAGAGCCAAGACATGACGTAGAAAAGATGCTTTGGAACTCACACTACCCATCATATCTACAACATATTCAAGATAGCAGATGAACTCACAAATGAGAGTGTGAGCCTTTATAACAATGTTCACGTGTAATGGATGCATTTACAATATGAACGAAAGAATGGGCTACTACACAAAGGTAACAAAGACTGAACCTATCCCGCAGCTGTAATGTTAGTCATCATCATCATACCCCCCCAACTTGCTTGTGGTAAATTTTCCTGAATATTACCTGCTCCATTCCTATATTGGCTCACCTAAAGTTTTAGCAGAAAATGTAATAGCGGGCTGTCAGATAAAAGTCAATAAAAGCCAGGATGAAAAAATGGGTGCCTTTGTGTTCACACATGAATCTCACACCCAAAAATTGGGGGAATTTTCAGGAGTTTTGTGCATGTGTGGAAAGACTATGTGTCAGCGATTGAATGGTGAAGTGTCCTCGACTTTTGCCCAATGACAGCTTGGGTCAGCTCCAGCCTCCTGCAGCCCCCCAACAGGACAAGCAATTTAGATAATGGATGGATTCATGGAAGATATGGATCTAGAATCTTTTGTCTTCAACCAAGACGATTCTTTTGAATTCTCCAAACCATCTCCGAATGACTTTCTTATCTAGCAATTTTGTTCAATTGATAAATACACTGAATATATAATGTTTTGAGCTGTATCGAACTATTTTCTAGAAGACAGGGTTGGACATCGGTGAAGCCTGAAAGACATTGTAGATCATTTTAAAAATGGTCACTTCACTGAGCGCAGTACAGTGAAAAATATGAAAAAACTACGTTAGTTTCTTTAACCATGTCATGACTTCATCTGTGACCCTCTAACTCCCATGTATGAACGTCGCAGCATGAAATGCGTTAGCTGTGAATGAGAGCTTTCAGGTTTGTCCCTGCTCTTTATCTCTACCATCTCCCCTCTCTCAGAGCTCCTGGAAAGACATACAGTCGACATATTGTTCATTGATGTATGTATTTTTGGCCCATTTCATAGATTTAAAATGTATGAAATTGCCCTACATAAATAATCTGTGGAAATATATGTCAGATGTCACAGATGTCACTCCAGAAGTGTGTGTCTTAAACTGTGGGTGGAGCCCTAACGTGGGCCGCAGGCCTGTTTCTAATAGGAGCCTAAATGAATGTGACCATGACTATTTCTTATGTCGGGTACATAAAGAAAAACTGAGGCGACACATATTGGGCCTTAAGGTGGAGCACTGTAAAAAAAAAAAATCCAAATCTTAACTATTAGAAAGAGTTTGTGGAAGCGATTTTCCTCATAGAAGAGTTTAGAAGCAAACATGTTGAGAAGATGTTGAAAGAAATGTTTTCATTTTGATTTGCCGTGAGACAACCAACAAGCAGAAATACTGATCTTGATTATGTGAGTCAACATGCTTAACAAAGCCATGCGGTGGAAACATCTGGGGAGCCAGTGTGGCAGAACCGAGAGTTAATACAGTGCAGAAGAATGCAATAAAAGTCCACAGCATCAGCATTTTTACAATTATCATGTGTGTTATGTTTTGGAGAAAATATGGAAGTATGGAAGTCGGGAAGTAAATATGGAAGTAGTTTTGCTGTGTGCAGTGAGTCATTGACTGAGTCTCAAAGTATCAGAAATGTCCTCTCTGACCGAGACGTAAAAACCAAAGTGTGCAGCAGAAGTCTTTAGGATGCACATAACCTTCTCGTTGATAGAAAGAAGTTGACAGGTCTTAAAAAACACATCAGAAACCAGCAGTTATTTTTATTGTCAGGACATAAACGTTAAACATAAATTCAAATGTCTCATGAAACCAAGACTGCTACTGAGATTGTTCACAGTCTTCTGCAAAGAAAATTAATCCACCTCTTTCATGACCTTATGAATTAAGGTTCATTCAAGTTCATGTCAAATTTGCGACGTGTTGTATTATTTTATCAACCTAGTTAAACTGTTTTTGTTTCTCATTCATTAATATTTACATCTTTAGTTTTAATATTTTTCTGTGAAGTTGTGCAGGCTTATAAACTGCCTCGGCTTAGAGAAACATTAGCCACTATGCTAAGCTAGCAGCTTCAGGCTCTCAAAATACACATTCACAAAGTGAAATGAAACAATGAACGTGCACCAAAACAACAACAACATGACTAAGATGGATGTCATGTTTAAATATAGTAGTACATGCCATCTTTTTTTTTACAAACGATGTGGTAAAAGATTCACTCCAAAGGAGACTGGACAATAGAGTTACTGTATATCATATATAATAATAAAGTTTATTTATGTAGAAAGTAGAAAAAAGATCAAATGAAGAATTCATGAAAGCCTTCCTATGAAAGAACGTTTTACGAGAGGATTTAAAAGAGGCTAAAGGTGTGGCTTGTCTAATTTCAATATGCAGAGAGTTCCACAGTCGTGTGGCTCTGACCGAAAAGGTCCAGTCACCTTTAGTTACAAGCCGGGATTTAAGTACAACAGGCAGAGCTGCATCAACCCAACACTGCTGGGAATAGTTTGTTTGCAAGCCAGACAGTTTAAGGCTTTTAAAGTGATCAATAATATCTTACAAACGATATGATAAAAGACAGGCAGCGTGTGTAAGCCGGTAAGAACAGGACTGATGTGCTGATATTTGTTGCAGTGGCGTTCTGAACCATTAGGAGTCTGTGGAGCGAGCTCTGACAGACGCCTGTTAAAAGTGCATTACAATACACTGAGAAAAAAAGCCAACTTTGTCTCATAGGATCAAGCTTATAGCAGCCAAAACTGTAAGATTTTAAGGAAAATATCTTCAGAATTTTCAGACCAAACTTCTGTTTTTTGCCTTACTAGATTTTTTTTTTGTGCATTGCCAGAGATGTTTTTTCAACTGCAATAAAAATGATTGGAGAAAAAATACATTTTGAAACAACACCACACATTTAGTTTACTTGCAACAAAATGTGTATTATTTTCAAATGTTCTGCTCTCGCATCAACATGTTTGAGTGCAGTGTGAACTGTTTTGCTGTTCATCCAGCAATGCATGAAGTGTCTGTGAACATAACCTTGGAGAAAGGTGTGTGTGTGTGTGTGTGTGTGTGTGTTGGGGGGGGGGTCTCCCTTTGCTTAACATTGTCCGTCAGACTTTTCGCTCTCTTTTTTTTTTAAAGTAACCAGAGAATGATTTATTGCTTGATACCAACCATTAGCAGAATGAGAGAGTAACAAAGAGGGGCAGTTGTCACAAATCACCTGGAATATTTCAGCCTTGTAGTTCACGTCGGTTGCCAAAGGCTACATCATACATGAGGCCTAACTTCAGGAAAAAAGCAGACCTTTTAAAACATCATTTTCTTTTCCTAAGTTCTGCCTCTTTCCGAGCAATCAATCATTTTTAATCAAAGATGTCTGAATTTCATTTCTGTTTGTAATTCCATGACTGCGGTGCACCGGCCGCCTGCAGGATTGGACTCCCCCCCCCCCCCAAAAAAAAAAAAAAAGAAGAAAAAAGTATGAAACATGTTCTTGTTAAGGTGCTGGTGAGAAAAACGGTCTTCATGTGAAACCCTTGAAGAAAGCAATATGCTTTTAATTCAGCCTCCATCATTTTTTTTAAACATAGACTTTCAATAAACATGTAGTAGAATAGACCCTCTTAGAAAAGTGTGCGGACACGTACAGTTGTTCCAGACTGGAGCAGAGGGGTTCCATCTATTATTTTTTTAGAGTCCCGGCTGTAAAATGGAAAGTCGATGTGAAAAATTCACGGTAAAGAAGAATGTTTGTGTTTCTATGTTTGATCCCATAAAAGTGTTCTTCTTTCTTCGAATGGAGTTGTTATGGAAAATGATCAAACAGAGCATTATAGGAGCACAGAAAAAAACTTAACCATGGTTTTATGTTATTCCACTCTTTTTTTGTTTGTTTATTTTTGCATATATTCTTTTTCTCAAGCACAGACTTTTTATAAACTCTTTGAACACAAACTTGGTCCCCAAAAACACCATGAAGCCTTTGGGGACATGTCAGAATTGATGGTTTACCTCCTATTACAATTTGCATGTGTATGCGTACTTGTGTGTGTGTGTGTGTGTGTGTGTGTGTGTGTGTGTGTGTGTGTGTGTGTGTGTGTGTGTGTGTGTGTGCGAGTGGGTTTGTGTGTGTCCCTTTGAAGTTTTGGAGTCTGCCCACCCTTCTGCAGCTCCTCATTGTGCCGGACAGCTCCATTTGTCCCACCTTAATCCCCCTGACATAAACTCACATAAATCACACTGAGTTGTTTCTAAACGTGGGCAGGCTGGAATACTGGACCTCTGTCTGCCTGTTGCACGCTGATTTCAGCTTGAAGAGCTGCTGGGTGTTCATTGAACTGACCACCTGTATTGATAATGATCTCAGTTAAAAGTGAAGATAAATGCAGGTTTCCTTTGCACGGAAACAGCTCATTGTTCTCACACAGGAGCTCTGGAATGAATGATAGAAATGCATAAATTGAGTAGATGCTTGCTCACAGCAACTTTTTTTACCACCAGAAAAAGACCAAGTAAAGGGTAACATGCATACACAGTTTGTCAGTTTTTTAAAACGTAATCAATCTAGGTTCTTTAGGTGCATTATCCCCTGCAGGGTGGTTAAGCAGACACATTCATTTACCAAGAGAACTAGTTTTAAAAGAGTTTGTTCTAATTCCATGTCACTAGACCAGATCAAATGTTGACATTGCACACTTCAGTAGGAGCCTCTCAGTCTTTTTCCATGACTACATAAGAACCTGGGACAGAGTTTTAGCTCTAGAGATGGGGCAGCATCATGGCACTCATGGTGCATTTAGGCCGACCCCTCTCTATTGGATGGCTCAGGGCCAGATTAAAGTGCCAGGGCTCATTGTTTACACAGCTCTGTGGTGCCACGGCTGAGCAGGCCCAAACAATGAGCCCCTGCTCCCCCTTGTCAGAGTGAGGGGAAGAATGGAGACCTCTTGACATGGCAACCTGATTCTCAATGCCCCTCACTTTACGTGGTGGAGAGGGTCAGAGAGAGAGAGAGAGAGAGGGAAAGAAAAGAGGGGAGAGGAGGGCAGGTTAGAGATAAGGAAGGAGGAGAATGGAGGAATGAAAATGTAAAGAAAAGAGAGGAGAGGAGACAGATATGAGGGAGGGTGGAGGGCAATCAAGGAAAGACAAAGATCAGTAAAGGATGGCCTAGCACAAAATCTGAGAGAGAGAGAAGGAGGAGAGGAATGATGAATGAAAAGGGCGAGCAGCAGGTGAAAAAGAAGAACAATTATGAAATTATGAAAGAGGAGAAGATCATTTAAATAAGGAGAATTGGAGCATGCAGCATGTACTCTAATATTGATAGTGATTTATTTTTGAATCTGTAGTTTTAAATCGATCATTACCCGCCTCATGCAGCTTAGCATGAACACTTAAAATGAGGGAATCAGCTTTGTCTTAAGTTCCTATCCCTTTAAGAATCAATGGGCATCATTTTTTTTTTCTCTTTTTTTCTTTTGCAGGTCACTTTCTTGGCAACAATACAGTCATTGATGTGCTTCGTCGTGAGGGATACGAGGTGGAGCACACCCCTGCTGGGGTACCAATAAACAGGTAGGTTTATTGCTGAAATGCCCTTAAACACAGACACACGCACACGCACATGTGTAAGACTTTTTCATATTCATGCGATCATGTTTGTGACACATCGCAGAGAAAAAGACAAGTACAGAGATTGTGGGTAGAGAGCTGTGCAAAAACGTATACATTTCCTCGTACTTTTTCACGACTCTTCCTGAAAACACGAGTCTATAAACTCAAAGGCCTATATTTTATCACTTAAATGGAGTGTAAGGTTTCCATCTCGGCCACATTGTACCGGGCAACTGCCGCCTCATGGCTCTGACAGGAGTATATATTTCTCTCAACCTTTTCATCGACTGGATTTGAAGTAGGAAATCATTTTCCAAGTAAGCATAACTCCATAGTCGGCCTGTGTTCATTTACAGACCTAAAACAGATGTTGGAGTTCTGCTTGAGCCCTTGCGAGCAATGTGTCGTCTGCAAATAATCAAAACCGGACACAGAAGCTGTCCAATGAGTGACTCTTCTCTTTAGAGTCCTTAGTCCGTCCAAGTGTCTATAAACACAAGTGATAGTTTATCGCCTTTTTTGAAGTATGTCATGGTTTTATCTAAGAACCAGCATGATTAACTTCTTTGTTATGAACTGGCATGAGCAGTTAGCTCATAAGAGGCTTCGTTCAGTGTGGAAGTTGGTGATCAAATAAAATAAAATAAACAGATTCAGATCACAGTGATTATTTTAGGGGACAAAGGGAACTTTGATGGCTTTAAACTTAGATTATTATCATTATTTCCCTCATATTTGTAACTCTAAATCATTTTTTACCATGACTCACCTTTTCAGTCATTTCCTTTTTGTCTTAACCATTTGTTGAATGATAGTTAGACTGAGCAGTGAAGCTGGTAACTTATACATTATGAACTGTATAGTTTCATAACTTACTGTAGGTTTATATTGATGAACTATAGATTTAGTTTTTTTTCTTCTATGAAGTCAAACCCCCATCTTTAGTGGGGAAACTCATTTGCCACTTGGTCAGTTCATACACACAACAAACAACATGGACAGTACCATCACAATGAACATCAAGGAATCAAATAACAAACAACATTGAGACATCATGTACAGCCGTGAATCAGCGACACAAATACAAATGTTCAGTAAAATAACTGACTGCTGATGGACCTTCTCAGTCGTTCAGTGGAACACCGAGGCATCACTAGTCGCACACTGAAAGAGCATCGGGCTCCTTTAAAAAACACTGTTCAAAGGATTTCCTTCAAAGATCAGAACCTTTTTTTTTTGTTTGGTCCTCGTTCTCTTCTCAAAGGTAACCTCAAGTGAGTCTGGGTTAATGCCAATCACAGAGCCAGCCTTTTTAATCAGCTTATTGATCCCATTTTTATCAAATTCACATGCCTGTTTACTCTGCACTGACCTAAAGCTGAATGAATATGAAGCGACCTCTTATGTGGACTAAATCGGTCAAACTGCTGCTGCATCAAATCAAAGCTTTCAGCATGAAAAACATATTTTGACTTTTATTGACAAGCAATTACAGGACAACAAGAAAGTCTGATGGACGAGCTACAGTCCTATAAGCATGCAAAGTCAGAGTGCAGTGTGACAGAGGAAGACTGCAGGGATCTCTCATATGTGGATTTATTTTAGTTTAAGGGAGAAAAAACAAACTTAGTGATATCTTCTAAATCATTTGGGCTTTC
Source organism: Tautogolabrus adspersus (assembly GCA_020745685.1). Classification (NCBI taxonomy): domain Eukaryota; kingdom Metazoa; phylum Chordata; class Actinopteri; order Labriformes; family Labridae; genus Tautogolabrus; species Tautogolabrus adspersus. Next base: position 11,667,059 of record CM036549.1, on the reverse strand, counting down.
TACTATTTTTTCCTGCCGTTTCCAACATGTAGATTGAACAGTGGATAAACCTGACAAACCCCCTCAGTGGCCACCACTGAAGAGATGTTGAAAAGGCCAAGCCAAGCAGAGCTTATACCTCCTGCTGTGAAGCATGTAGTGCAGTCTACCATGGCACACTGTGCGGGTCACTATCTCACTGCAGATCTGTGTTCTTTCTGTGTGTGAGTGGATCTACTTTCACACACAAACTCTGTGTTTGATGCAGGATAATAAGCCTCTGATGAACCTGCATTTGACCGAATCACATGCACACTCTCTGCTAACCTGTGTGAGGATATCAGACCATGTGAGGGTCGGTCTTAAAGGGAATGAATGTGTTTGTCAGTGTGCATAGAGATTGTAAACATTTAGCTTTCTGACCTCATAGAAGATGGCCAGCAGCTCATTAGTAGCATCAGTGTTTTAAAAAGATAAGTGTTGGTTTTGCTTGCAGACAAATCCTTCCTGTTTTTAGTCTGTTTTTCCAGAAACTCTTAGAAAGGTTCTGTACCAGCCTGCATAGCAGCATCCTGTTCTTACATAGCAGGAATTCCTCCTCTCTTCTTACATCTTCCTCTTGCATTTCCTTTCTATTTTATAAAGCCATAGTTGCGTCTATACTTTCGTTTTTGGCACTTAAAAAAAAAACTTCAAATCTGTCATTTGAATATAAAGACTGTCAAAGAAGAGGCTCTTGAAACGTTATAGCATACCCCCTAGAGAGAATCCAACTATATAAGCCTGATTCACAGCATTTCCAATTATTTTAATAATTTCAAAATAAGAGTAGCAGGAAAATGGGAAAAATATGTTTAAGGCTATAATGCCACATTATCAATTTCTGCACCATTTACCCTCTATTGCACAACACACTAAACAACTTTAAAGCAAAACTTTAGTCAGAAATGACCAATGTTCATTCTCAGTGAGAGCTTCTCCTCAATATTTTTTCAACTAAAGGACATCATCCAAGTTTTCTTTTTATGTTAACACATAATTAAAATACAGAAAAAATCATCTTTTGTTCATGTGATGTGCACCCTCTAGACCATCAGACTCCGAAGACCACCATGCTGAGTCTCCTCTCCTTGAGCCGTTCCTCCACGAGCTCCCCCACAAAGAGGAAGATGAGGGGCGTCCCCTGGAGGACGATCTGTTACCACACATGCTCCTGCCAGCTGACAGCCTGGAGCTGCTGGAGAAAGCAGAGAGGAAGATGCTGAAGAAAAAGAGGAGGAACAAGCAGAAGAAACAGCGGCACCGGCATTTTAACGACCTCTGGGTTCGAATAGAGGAGAGGTAAGAAAACAGGGATGGGGGAGGAACATGGCGGCTGGGTTTTGTTTCATCTGACATGACTTGTCTGTGAGAACAGGATGGGGGGAAATGCAGAAAAGGTGAGACAAAGAGGTCTAAGATGAGAACAAAAGCAAATATCCTGATGGTTTGAGCTCAGAGAAGAAAGACGGAGAGGATGTGAGAGGGGAATCAGAAAATGTGTAATGCAGCCTATCCACTTGTCTATAGAATAAAACTGACACTTCCTGCTGTGGTGCCACAGGCTTAAACAACTAATGTTTCAGATCGCCTCACTTTTCGTGCAGTCTGCACAAACTTTAATGCGCACGAAGCGTATATACACACACACACAGCCTGTATGAGTCCAGACTAGTTTCTAGCTGGTATGAGTATCTTGGATGTGCGAAAAGCAGCTTGGGAGTTTCTACTAAGTATCCGGTTTTGGTCTCACAGTAGCTCCAGGCAGGGACTAACCAGACAACAAAACAAGCTCAACTTTCAGACTAAAACGAGACCTCAGCACAAGGTGTGGTCTGGTGAAGCTTCTCTTAGATTGTTGTCAAGAGAAAAAGTTTTAATGGATATGATTGTGCATGTGTGCAGACAACAAAAAGGTTCATTTGACCCTCCATCCATCAGTTTTCCACACCTTCCTATCCTGTTAAGACTATCTCAGCTAACATTGACAATTCAGAGTTCACCTGAATTACACATCTTTGGACTGTAGGAGGAAATACGAACACTTGGTGCAAAGACACAGTCACAAGGAGAACATGCAATTGCTGAAGAACAAATTAGGGAGTCAGCATGCTGAATCCTGACGGATTCTATGACTTTGAATTCTATTTCACAGGTAATGAATGTTTAACCACAGGATTAAAAATGCACTTTTTGGGAACTCAAAGTTATGGCAACAATCTTTCCTATCAAAGAATAATTTTGGCAAATTTTCTTAGACTGTAAAGTCTTGTAGAAATGTACACATTTCAGCTGCATATGTCATGATTGGTAGTGCAGGCAACAAAGTATCCCTATGATCATAAAATCAAGATAATGGAATGCTTGCAATCCACAAATTGTGAAATAAACACATCCAGTCCTTTGTTTGTGGTCTGCATAAGTCTTACAACACAGAGAAAAATGCTCTGTTTCAGATTTGCTCTCCTTGTGACGTCACAGTGGGATTCTGGGATTCTCCTGTTTTAGGACATGGCGTAAAAAAACGCCGAAGTATCGGACGAAGCAACAGAGTCTGCTATATGACACTAATGAGATTATTTGCATGCATATCAATGCTACGTGTAGTTTTACATAAACATGATATCAACAAAAGATTGGAAAATATCTAAATGACGAACAGAAAACTTAAGGCTGCATTGCATCGAGATTGTAGCAGTGGCATGCAGACAGTCTATGGTCATTCACCGTTTGCAGGTAATGAACATCACCACCTTCTCTCACTGGCTCGAGATAAATTCTCTGGAAAATATCCTGCTGCGTTCTCACATCAGCTCAGTCTGACTTACTTCAGAAAAAATACTAAGGGGCTGGCAGGAGGAAAACTCTGGATAAAGTTTTAAGACAGACCCATTACATTTATGATATTTGGTAAAATCAAGAGTTGCAGATAAATGATGGGTAATGGTTTTTAAAACTTGACATCTGCAGGACTCTGCTCTAAAGCATGTGAGGATTATTTCTCATGTGAACATGTTTTTTTTCCATGTACAGTATACTGGTACAAATTACTGACGGAAACAAAAAATCCTACCATGTATCGTCTGTTCTTCACATGAACAGAGGTCGTTTGTGAACATTTGTGTACATTCTGTCTGCAGACATGTTTTCTTTCTTCCTGAGAGACTCTGTCTTTGAATGGAAAGGAAGCTGAGTGTTTGTGTGCACATGTTACAAAGTGTACGCCGTGCACGTCTTTGTATATTTTAACTTCTGTAAAGGTGGCCGAGTGGGAAAGGTAGACAGAGCAGGAGCGACTGCAGCACCACAGTTCTCTGTTGTGTTCGATGGATGACCACAGAGCAACATGTCACACATGGTATCCTTACGCCTCTCCTGCCCCTCAAAACATAAACAAATACATATCATAAATTCATAGAAACGTTTCTTTAGACATCCAAAACTCTACTTCAACAAACAGTATCGCTTTGAGACAGAATAGATCCCTTACAGCATCTAACAGATTTGTTTTTTTTTGCCATCTTATTTTGACTGGAAGTTAAAAAAAGTAGTTCCATTTTCACTGAAGCTCATTTGTTAACTACTGAATAGATGGTAGACATGTTCAGTGTTTTTTAGACCGTTTTAAAATATTTTTAGACCATTTAAAGCTCATCAAAAAAACAACAAATGTATAAAACGTGTCAATTGGACCACTTTTTTTCAATGTTTCATGTTGTTGCAGTGTTTCAAAGTACTATGCAGCCCTAACTCAGTAGAACAGATTCTGACTTCAGGAACTTGTATGTGTATTTGTTTAGCCTGGTCCTCGCCCGATGGCCTGAATACCACAAGCACTAACGGCCCAGCATCAAACAGGAGAGCAGAAATGATTTAATTGCCAGACTTGTTTGAAGATTGGACAGATAAGAAGAGAAGTAATGCAGGCTGAATTCATAGTATTTATGGAATGAAGAAAAGGAACAAAAAGAAGGTTTAAAGTGCTGCTGATGTATCAATGCTGCAGCAGAGGATGTAATTGCCTTGAAGTTTTCACTTGTGTATTTTACACCATTAATATTTCCTTTATGTCCTTTATGCACCCTGCTGGAAAAAGGGGTCTGATATAGGGATCTGAGAGAGTCATGTTCTTGTGATTACACCAAGGTTTTCCCTTTACACCCAAAGATCAGCACAGAAGCTTACAGTAGATGTGCAAAGACAAATCAGAAGCCTGATTGTTAAAAATAAATAAATACTTGGAACTTTGTAAGGAAATAATAAAGTCTTCTCTGGACTGCTGTACCTCAAGTATTCAGGAACATGTTTTAGTTAAGCTTATCAAAGTATGACGCACAGCTTGTATTGACTGTCTTGACTCTCAACCTGTTTTTCCAAGTTTACAAAATAAAAGTTCTGCAAACAAAGTTTACAATCAATATTTGCAATTCGTACAATGTGTGAGAAACATTTTGTTTTCATAGACTCTCTTATCCCCTGTGGACAAAGCTTTATCTTTTGTCTTGTTTTTGATCTTATCCTGTACATGTGTTCCGGGATGATTTTGAAGAAAATTCTCACTCTGCTCACTGTGAATCTTTAAGTGGGAACTTTCAACAAAGGCATCTTATGCAGCAATTCCTCTGACACACATAACCTGCAGCCGCTTGCAAAGGCATGACAAATAACTACAAGGAAAATGTCAATCTTGCTGCTGATGCTCTTGTCTGCTTTCTTTGTAAGGTCATAAAGAGACATCATTATCAATTTCCTAAATCAAAATCAAAAACTAAATCTCTCATATGAAATAACAAATATTGTTCATACTTTGAGGTAACAATGAGTCTATGGGGCCCTCTTAATTTAAAGTAATCGGCTGATATACCTGAAAATCATCTCATTATTCTTTTCCTCTCTCTTCTTTCTGCACAGCACGTTGGTCCAGTCTCCACCTCCTCCGCTGGTCCGCATCATCAATGGCTACATCACGGTGCGACCCCCTGACAGAGTCCAAAACCACCATCACACATCTTCAGCATCCACCACCTCTTCACCCTCAGCAACACTCGCCCTCCTCGGCACTGTGTTCATAACGCAGACGTGGACTGTTTTCCTCGAGTAGAGCATATGATGGGACACTTTTTGTCGAGTATAAACTCTCATATATGGTGGCTTCAGCTCATGTTCTTTGAGTTCTGATCCTGCATCATCAATACCTAGAAGAGGCCTCTCTGCAGAATCTAAAAGCATGGAGAAATGCTGTGAAATCAGCTCTAGCTGTAGCGTAACAGTACACTCAGTGGATGTTGGAATGGAAAATCACGTCAATAGAGCACATCTTTTACAAACGGAGGACTTGATGATTAAAGCCCTCATATGGTTTCAGTTTTTTGCGCAAAAAAAAACTGCAGGCGAGAATGCACAGATAGCAGGCAGGAGAAGTGACAGCTCACAAACAGAAGTATTAAGAGACATCTCACTTACATTACTCAACCTGACAGTTCCCTGATGGACTCAAGTATTACAATAGACTCTCATCGTTCAACAGGAAGTAACCCTGAGATTTAAAGAACTCACTGAAGTGAATTTCTATTCAAACTACAGGGGTACATTGTGAAATATCAAATATAAAATACCTTCAATAAGTACAGCTGGAACCATTTGTCTTTGATATAAGTGTGTGTGTGTGTGTGTGTGTGTGTGTGTGTGTGTGTGTGTGTGTGTGTGTGTGTGTGTGTGTGTGTGTGAGAGAGATTGTGTGTTTGTGTGTGTGTGTGTGTGTGTGTGTGTGTGTGTGTGTGTGTGTGTGTGTGTGTGTGTGTGTGTGTGTGTGTGTGTGAGAGAGAGATTGTGTGTTTGTGTGTGAGAGAGAGAAACAAATTCTATCAGCTCTTAAACCCCCGGGGGCTTTGCAAACAGAGGATTTAGTATTGCATAAAGACCTTCAGTGGGGTAAATTGTACATAATGTTTCTAATTATTATAGATGTATTTTAGAATTATAAAAAAAATGGAAATTATCACAAGTGTCGTTGTTGTTTATATAAATATATAAATAGATATGCAGTATATTTTGAAAAGAAAATCAGGAACTAACCACCATCGCTCATGCGTCATGTCTCTCACTGAAATGAAAGGGACGTGCTGCTGTGTTGAACTTCATGTATCAGTGTTATCACTTTGCTTTGCTGTATGTCATGTGAGAACTCATGTTGTGTTATTTTTCTTTCACCTAGAGATTTTTCTTTTGTTTAATTTATTAAACTACAATAGTTTTGCCGTAGGCCATATCAAACATTCCCCATGTTCTTGTTATATTTCCTTTCAGTTCACATTATGACGTCCAAATGTGTTTTTGTCAA